>JAVSBV010000103.1:6211077-6224216 GCA_033117975.1 Parotocinclus spilosoma
AGAGAACAGTGCTTTTTCTTCTATGTGTGTGTGTGTGTGTGTGTGTGTGTGTGTGTAGAAAGATTATGGGTTACCACATACCCAACATTTTTTTCAGCTATTAAAATGGGAACATTCCTCCCAGTGCATTGCCCCTCTTTGACATTGCCCTGTTTATTACATGATAAATGACAGGGACACTGAAACATGTTTGCCATGTTTGTGTGTGTAGACGAGTTGGGGTGTTTCAGACACCAGTACTTCTCCATCACCCTCCCGGGCGGGATGCACAGGCACGGAGGTGCAAGTGAGGCCATTCTTTTCCCAAGCCTCAGGCCCATAAGGGACTATGAGGGGGAAGATGGGATTTGCTGATGTTTGTGACTACGCACACACACACGCACAGCCTCCAACACTCCCAATGCACTGACACAAACAATATCCCATGGAAAAATGTTCTCCCCAAAGCAAGGCATGCAAGGACTGAAAAGTTCAAAGCCGCCATCTTTCATTTCAGATTTCTTTGAACATATGAAATAGAGAAGTGTGTTGATACAATACTGATATAGTTTTACAGTGCCTGAAGATTAGTAATTAGAAAATATTAATAATATTAATCATAACATCATTAATATTAATAATCAAATATCAATCATATCATCATTAATAATCAAATATCAATCATATCATCATTAATATTAATAATATTAATCATAACCAACAACTGCATTAACGTACAGTTGGCCGAAATAATTAATGTAAAGCTTATTTTATAATAAAGTGTTGAGAATGTTGTTGTAGGTGAATGAGTAATAGATTAAAAGGCAAGAGTAAAAGCACACTTAATGTAGTCAGGAAGTCAGGACACTAGCATAGCTGCTAATGCTGAAGCATGTTCTGGTGCATTAACTTCACTGAACAAGGGATATTGTGAATTACTACTACTAAATCACTGTGTACTGAATAGTGAAACATGAATCATGAATTGTGGATCTTAAGAAAATAGAGTGTGCAAGTTCCAAGTAAATGATGAGACCTGAGACAAAATTTCCAGAAAACTAAATTTTGACTTGATTTGAGTTCAGATCTATTCAATGGCTGAGGAAACACTCTTTAAAAATCACTTGACATTTAGTTAGCATGTGCAATAAAAAACTTTTTTTTTGGTTCAAGTCATCCTGCATACCTGCTTCTCCACCTCTGAACCTCATCATTTTCCATATCTGTAAGCCTAATTTGCAGCCGTGCTTCATGGTGTAGACATAGTCTCTTTTTTATTTTCCTCTGCCAGACTCCAAGATCCTTTGCTGGTGTCTTCCTCACATTTATTGTCATTTCTTCCTGCTTACTCATGCTTTACTCAATACTCATGGTCTTTGTTACTGTATCTTCATTGTTCTCTATTTTAACCTTCTTTTGCAGCTTAGCAATATATGTTAGCAATATGTATAAACATGTCAATAAATAACTTATATAGCTTAGCAATATGTCTGTTGTTAGCAAGTCAGACCTTTTTCAACCTTAGTGTACCCTTTCTGTGTCTACTTAGTTTTTGTGTGGTTTGGTCAATTTGTTGCTCTCCTGCTTACCCCTGTCCTTAACATTTTTGTTTAGCTTGGTCTGATGTCTGTTATTATCTTCTTAGTATTTTGTTAGCATTAGCATACCAAGTCTGTGTCTACTTAAGAATATTTGCGATGTGTTAGCTTCCTGCACACCCCTGTAGCTTAGAGCATAATTTTAAATGACTTATCTTTATTTTTTTCATTTCTTATAGCCTTGTTCTTTGTTCTCTAGCTTATTATTTTTTATATTAGTCTTCTATTTCTGTTGAGTCAGAGTTAGGCATCATGTATGACAAAAGCATTAGCAAAACCACTACTGATGAATGTTGGTCATTCATTCATTTTATACCCATTTAATTCACCTTAGGGTCACATAACCAGCAGCATAGGGCACAAAAAGGAAAACAACCATGGACCAACCCTGTATACACATATGTAGTAAAAGAGAACTTGCAAACTCCAGGCAATAAACTAACAGTAACCACTATACCAGTATGACACCCTGCATATTATGTGTATTTACCTGAGGAACTAGATGTCATTGATTGACAATAATACTTTGTCCACAAGAATACAATTTTTCCATTTCATATGAATGTTTCTACATATTAATTGTTTAAAAAGCCTGAAATAAGTATACCTGATTTTAGTAAGACCTTGGATATTGATACTAATTTTGAACTTAACCGACAAGGTTCATCTAGTGAGTGTGTATTTAACTGAGGGTGTGCAAGCTAAGTACAGGCAAAATTATTAACTGAATTCATGTGAGACACATTGTAGGACATTCAGCCTCAAAACAGGTTCACGTGCTTTCAGCCAGACCACCAAAACCAAAAACCGTTGGCTCGTCGCTGGGACTGTTAGTCAAACTGAAACAGCCTGACCTTGCCTGTCACAGAGCAACCACGACAAGGATTAGTTACTCACTGAGTCCCAGAAACCTCGCTAACTTTGAGTTAAACTGTAACTCATGGGCTAATAATTCAGAGTTCAGACAGGGTTAAGGAATTTGATGTTGAAATGCTTTTAGGGAACATGCAGGTCACAAGCAGTATTGCAGTTAATTAATGAGCAGCAGTCAGTAGCTTTCTAGGTTCAAATAGTCGAGTGTGTTAGAAACTGTGTTATATATTTTTACACTATTCCCTGTAAGCCTGTTTATGCAGGATAATGTATACCAATCAGTTAATGAAAAATACCTATCTAATAGCATGGTAGTATAAACATCATGTGAGTTTCCATAGCTGCCAATGCAGTTTAAAAAAATGATCCGGAATTATTCCTCTGCTTACTCATTCATAGTTCACTATATAGAGAAATCTATGCATTGCTAAAGCCAAGACATTTTTACCTTGCAAAAATGATGATTATCTCTTATCTCTCTACTTAAAGAACAAGTAAAGGGGATTATTGATGCTTATCTTCTATCTCACTACCCGAAGAACAAGTAAGGGGGATTAATGATGATTATCTCTTATTGAGATGTTTGTCTCAGTATAGAGCATTGGTTTTGCTTGTGCACAGCTTAGCCATATTTGCTGTGTTGTAACACAAGCTTATTACTTCTTAATTACCCAAAAGACACAAACTTGACACAACACTATCTCACACATTAGGGCATGATATAGTAATCAGTGAATAACATGACATACATAAACCAGGCAAGGACTGAACCTGGGAGATCAGTATTTTATATAGGGATATAGTATTTATAAATAAAAAAGTGGAAACATAAGATCACATCATGTTACCAGCTAGCCATAGAATATAGATTCAGAAATCATTCTAGTGGGGCTGTATTTACTTGCATTACCTTATACAGAGCTGTTCCCAATTACTGATATGGTGGTTAACTGTTGGGTAAATGGCTCTGATCATAAATAGAATTTGTGCACATATGCAGGGCAAACTAAAAGCTGTCTAAAAATACTAAATACTGTCCAATTAAATGCTAACATCTTCTCTTTTGTGCAAAACCCACCTGCCCACACTTCTTCCAGTTCCAGAGAAGCTCTTGTGTCAGGCATGGCTCAAAATGACATGTGTAAAGCCATCTATCCAATGAACATTAACCTATCATCTTACTGTATACTATGTGACAGTACATGACTGTGCAATAGACACATGGGCTTCAGTGATTAGCTCTGTATTAAGGCTTTCAGATTATATTTGACTTGCAGGCTGTTGTGTAAATATTTGTATGGGATGTATATAGTTTAAATTCTATTTCATATGAAATATTTTGCATTTAGCATCCATTTAGAAGAGAGGGACCCATAATAGCTATACCTTTTTTGTAACCACAGTAGCCCTGTTGGAAAGTGACCTACCTTTGGTTTCCACCTTTGGGTTCCAGGTGTATCATGAAAAACACACCATCCATGTATGCGCTCAGCTCATGTTGTTAGCTGATGGCTGCCTGCTGTTGCTGCAGGTGCAAACAGTTAAACCAGATCATGGCTTGTAAACTGTGCCCACTGTGGCATATGTGTAACGCTCCACTTTCTGCACTATGTCACAAAATTTCATCACTAACAAATAGCTTGTCTATGGTTAGTGTTTGGGTTATCGTGGCATGTAGGAGGTATACTGTATAATGTAAAGGTAAACTCTAAAGTACAATATGTAGTGATGGATTCTTTGTGTGTCCTCTGTTTACACCAGATGTAAAGGATGTGTATTATGCAGCATGCTTGGTTGAAGTCCACTGTCACACATGGTACTTCCTGATATGCTCCATGTCACATGACATGTTTACAGTGAGCCTCCTGTCCATTTTACACATTTCACACACGTTATACACACACTCAAAATATATATCTTTCAGCAGCCTTCTTCTATCAGGTTATCCTCATACTCAGCCCATTCATGCATTCCTGATTTAACACGTCTTATCTCACACATAAGATCTTCAAGGATTCACAAGTCTAAAGTGTGTGTGTGTGTTAATCTCAGTGCTAATAACTGTGCTGTTATTATAAACACTTTCACACTTTCATCCATTAAAATGAATTGTGTGTTGGCTTCAGCAACTCAGTGTGAAATCATCATCTTGACTTCACACACCACAGCTTGCATGTACTTTTGGTAGCGTGACTTAAGCTAACAGCTGTGTTATGGCACTCCGGGACTGGTCGCCTCAGTTTTATGAGATTTGATTTGACAGCTGGACAGTAATGCAGAAGACAAATTAGACATTACAGGACCAATACAGAAACAGTGCGTGTGTGTGCGTATTTTGTGTGTGCGTGCGCTGGTGTGTTTCTATAAGTGCATGCGTGGGTGCGTGTGTTTGGAGGAGTGGGTCGTAGGTTTCTCTGATGGGGGGCACGTCCTCATGGGTAAAGGTCCAATTTTTTTTGGCTTAAAGTAAACAGATGACTAGCGGGGGTCTGAGGGTTATGGGAAAAGAGGAAACAGTGATGCTAATCAGTCCTATGCACACTTCCCCTTGACTATAAACCAAAATTTGAAAGAGAGAGAGAGAGAGAGAGAGAGAGAGAGTGTTAACAATGGAAACAGATGGACAGATGTATAAATGAAGGAAAAAGACAAGCAGTTTGGTTTTATCTCAGTGATTTGTAAATATAACTTAATAGTTATGAAAAGTGTGTGCCCTGTTAATTGTTAAAAGATAAAAAATTACCACTTCTTTCATAAAAAATTTACGTGATTGTATATATTATTTGTCTGTCTGGTGGCGAGAGCATCAATGCAGCAAGGATGGATGTTGCAATCGCCTCATAGCTCCATAGAACCCTGGTTCAATCCTGACCTTGGACTCTGCCTGTGTGGAGTTTGCATGTCTTTCACATGCTCATGCGGGTTTACTTTGGTTTCTGCCCACATTCCAAATACATTTGTCTGGTTTATTGATCACTCTAAATTTGGCCCAGAATGAAAGTGTCTGACTTGTGTTTGTTATTGTAACCTTCAGTTAGATGGCACATTACCTCCATGTAGTTGGTATGGGGTGAGTCAGTCCCTTGACCCGATCACAGTACACAATGTTCATGAAATTCTAAGAGTTGGTCCCTCCCAGTCCCTCTGCATTTTGGGGCTCTGACCTTTATGCCACAGTGGATTGTAAAGGCACACTTTAGCCCCAACCGCAAGCAGCTTGTACCTGCAGCACATGTCAAACGCCTCTCACTCATGCCAAACTATCACTTCCCACAAACTAGGTGGTTTCCAAGTTGGTACCAAATATCATGTCCAAGTCCTGTTAAAAACAATACATGTAATCATAGTGTTTGCATCCACTATCGACTATTGCATCGTCTAGGATCTTTCAAACAGTCACAAAGACTGATTCACCAATAATTATTAATTTATATATACATATATTTATCATGAAACAAAGGCTAATCATCTCATAGTCATTGTTCTGCAATATATTGTTTTGTATAAATTGTTTTGTATATATTGTGTTTGCACTGTATTGAAGCATGCATGGTGTGTGTGTGAGACAGAGAAAGAGAGAGAGAGAGAGAGAGAGAGAGAGAGAGAGAGATAGAGAGATAGAGCATTATATAAATATTCATAAAGATCCAAACCTTCTGACCTGTCAGATGAATGAATGTTGAGAGGAGAAATACCAAGGACAGGTTGAGCTATTAAATGCTATTAGGTTTTGGAATGAGGAAAATCTGTTTTATACTTTAATCTAAGCTTCCATGGCTTTCAGTAATCACATAAGCACTCTGAACGAAGAGGACAGTGCAGGTTTTCATAGTAACCGACCAATATAGACAGTAATGTGTGGTGAAAAGGGTACATCATCTGTACCATGATGAGTGCATTTGTACCATTGGCAAATATTTTTAAACTACACTGGATGTCCAGATTCCTCTTCCGATTTAATTCTTGTTGTTCTGATAAGCCAACATTCAACTTAAGCAGCTCTCAGAACTACTTATAATTAAGCCTAAGCCAGGCTTATGTGAGAGTCACTGACATATAACACAGAGTGTGTTTGGAGAGGTGGAGGAGAGGTTGGAAGTATGTAATTTAATTAGTTCCACAATGGGGTGAATGGGCAGACATGTCTGAGCTAATGGAGGAGTGAGATGTGCTTTTTAGCGGTGCTAATTGTTCTAAAAGACCAGAGCCCGTCTGCTCTTCTGTAGTGAACCCAGCAGGAGGGGGATCAGTTCCAGAATTACCCCAGGCTTCCCACCACAGATGCCATTTTAATCTCCCAATTAGCTTCAGCTAGTGGCGTTTTCAAGTGAATGACTGGTTGTCCATCTCATTTGATAGCACGTTACTCCCTGATTGGCCAATACAATGTGTATTTGTATGTATGTGCTTTTTTCAACTACATCTGTAGCATTTGAGGAATGGCTATGTACTGAGAAAAGGACTAAAACTTAGTTTTGTCAAAACCTACTTTCAATGGAGGCCTGTGGGCACCTTGTACAAATGGAAATTGATAAAACACTGGCTACTTTAACTTTTCAGTCAAAACTATTTTTGAAAGAACCTTTAAATTAATATGTAAAACATGTTTTATTAGAAAAAAACTTATTGTAGATTATCACTCACATGTAAGTATGCCTAATTATGCATGGATACTTAAAATTTTAAATTTTTAAATACTTGAATTAATGAAAATGTAAGTAACCCATAATTGCATTGATAAAGTATTTCTCCTGTTTTGAAAAGTCAAATAAAGCTACATGTAAAGAGATTTGGTAAGACATTACCAAGACAATGATCTCTTACATTAGCATTTTAGTCCTTAGGCAGATACTTTTAACTAACCATGACTAGTGAAGTAACCATGAAGTAATTGTGCATAAATGGCCATGCTCATTAATTCAACAATAGCTGTGCTGGACTGAAGATCTCTGTTGTTAAAGTATATTAATGTAAATATAATGTGTGTGTGTGTGTGTGTTAAACAAAATTTTTGTGATTAATTAAAAACATATTCTAAAAAACTTATGGATTTCATTTTGGGATACCGGTATTTCATTTTTAAGTATCTGTTAATTTTTGTAAGCAGTATTAATCACTATGCTTGATTGCCTTTACCATGCCTACACATGAATGTCCCCCTTCTGTACTCCCCTGCTGGTCTGTGCTCACATTGCATTTAAACATTCCAGGTCTGAGAATGCTTATGTCAACACAATACTACTTTAGGGCGCACATGCAAAACACAAGTGTCTTTTTGGAGCTGTTTTGTGCATGTTGACAAACATCTATCTCATGCGCTTTCGATATTTATTGATTTTGCAACACTGTGACTTTTGGAGTAAACATGGGGTATGATGGACATGACAGAATGGACCCAGACCACTTCTCTTGGGATTAGGACCTTATCTTTTTGAGACGACAGTGGTACCACCAAGCTACTGTGCTGGCATAAAACAAATCAGTCATTCGTTCATTTTCATACCCACGTAATCCACTTAAGGGTAGCACGGAGCCAGGGTCTAAGGTAGGACAGTGTGAAAAGTGAGACCTAACCATAGGCTGGATAACAATACATTGCAGGGCACATGCGCTCTCTTTCTCTCTCTCTCTCTCTCTCTCTCTCACACACACACACACACACAAACAAATATACGCTCTCATTCACACTGACACACTTTTAGAACAATAAAAAATGTAACACATGTCTTTGAAATGTTGGAAATCATAATAAACTCATGCAGACATGAGAAGCACATGGAAATTCCACACAGTTGGTGTCCCATCGACAATCAAATAATGAATCCCTAAAGCTGTGAGATAACAGTGCAAACCACTCACTGTGCCACCCTATGGAACAAATAAGTAGTTAATTAAATTTTGGTCAGTGAGGTGCATGTTAATGCTTCTTATTCATGTATGCCCACAGCAGCATGTCTGATTATAGGCAATTCAAACATTCTCACAGATAACATCTTCAAATGTTATAAGAATTATACATGTGAGTGTATACTAGATATGGAATTCAAAAATGTGTTTCTTAAAATACTTAGGTATATTCTTCAGGACATATTTTCAGGAGTAAGGTTTCCTTAAGTGGTTTAAATGAGCCTCAGATAAGTGTAGAGCTGAGAAGTCATTATGTAAAATGAAGACAAATCTCTAGCAAAAGAGCTTTGATTCAATAAAGGTCAAAATGAAAACAAAATATTGTGTGCTTCTTCAAGCAATGTTGTCCAGCAAAATGTTAAGTTTTTAAAATTGTGTTGTTTCATAGTAAATGTGTTATATTATTGAGCAAACTTAGGACCAGATTTAAGAGAACATATGTAACTAGCATACCATTGCTCAAGAACTTATTTGGTTAAGCCTACTTACTGGCTTTGAGGGCATTGGTATCATGTTAGTTAGCACTCCCATTATAGCATCAAAGCAACATGAAGAAATCACAGACTTCAAATTCCCCTCCCCCAACTACCCCATACCTTCGCCTATTAAGAGAAAAATGCCACTCAGCACGCCCTTTCTATGATATTAGTCAGCAAACCCATTAGTCTTAATGGTTGCCCCTGGGCATTGAGGAGCCCAGTCTGTCCTTTTAAGGACTATACAAGGAGCTCATTAAGGCTAAAACAAAGACATCTAGTGAGAGAAAGGGAGGGAAGGAATGAATGAGGGAGTGACTGAATGGCATAGAGGGGGTGAGATATCACCTCCCAGTTTTACCGCCCTCCTCATGCTCTCTGGGTTGACAGGATCTGACCGCAGAGGCAACCAAGAAAGTCTGAACTTACGCATCATCACTCATATCTGTCAGCTGAAATGCTATCCAGACAGGATAATGGCTAGTACGCAAGGAATCCCTCTTTAAAAATCGAAAGCTGATCAATAATACTGGCTCCCAACTCTCTCTCTGCCTCCATTTGGAGATAGGTGGCACAGACGCACTACTCCTTATAGAAACCACCCAGTATTGATGAAACTAACTGGGTTATTCTGGATATGCAAGCCCAACCAGGCCAGTCCAAGTGCCTGAAATGAGAGAAAAGACTGCTTTGTCTGATTAGCTTTTAGGGATGCACACATTTGTTCCACCGTGGATGAGTGCTTTTGACAACCCCTCTCACAGTTGTCATGGCTGTTGGGCTCCACTCCAGGAAACGAGCCGATCATCACATGACAACTGCAACAGCAGTCTGTTGCCATGGCAGCTAATTAACTTAATGCAGGCACATACACCAGTCGCTTTCTTTTTCCTTCTTGACCTCACAGAAATTCTGTGAACACCTTGCTCAGGCATGCTAAATGTTGTTTTATTCCTAACCTTGCTCCTTCAGAGCCTGCCCAAAATAGTCAAGTTTTAAAGAAAACATACATTCAGTATTTGATTACAAAAGCAATAGCATACAGGGTATAATTGTGAGAAAGCCTGTCTGTGAGAAGGCTTCTAAAAACATTTTTTTCTATTTTGACCACTCTGATTAGTCATAGAAGCAAATATGCGTTTGCTATGATTATGAAATAAGGCACTTGCTAGTCAACAATATTTTTCTACTAAAGACTATTTCTTCTCTGTACATGTATTTTTTAAACAATACCACCATCGGACAAAATATGTTAATATCTTACATTGTCTGGAGGAATACAGCCAATACTGGTGAAAAATCTCAGCACAGATATTTCATAAAGCAGGTAAGAATCAACATAACAATGTGTTTTCGCATCACCACAACATCATGATACTCTTAGCATGGGCATATAGAAATAAAATGCTCTGGGGTGTTTATTTGGTTTGAGTAAACTTGCAAAGGTACTTTTAGCAAGAACAAACAACAGGGACCAAAAGCACACAGAAAAGAACTGGGTTTTGTGCAGAAAAAAACAGACAGACACAGTTTGGGGTGAGTTTCTGAGTTCTGCCTTGCCAGAGCTCTTGATTTACAGGGCCCACTCTGGACGGGGTTAGGGTCTGTGGCATGTGATGTAACCCAGTACTGTAACAGTCAGTTAGGTAAGAGTAAAATGGTCTACATAGGCCCATATTAGTTATATTAGTCTACATATGATTATTAGGTAAAAGGAGGACGTGTGACAACTACACTCTTAGAGGTAACTGATTCTCAAAGGTGTTTTGGATGGTTCTACTAAGGACACTTCATTTGGAGGTGAATGATCAATGTAAAACAGTTAGGTAGAAATAGAATGTTACTATATCATTTAAAATAAAGTTTACTCAAGATTCCTTTGGTTGGTTAATGTTAAGGAGGCATAATAAGCAAGTCTATTAAGAAACCAGATTTCAGCCATCCTTAATAGATTTGTAAGGGTCCTCCTGAGTCTACATTTACTTAATGCTCTTGTAAACAAAACAGTAAAATTAAATAATAATTTAGGATTCTAGCTGAACAAAAAAATACATCGTCATTCAGCAGATGCCCATATGCAGAGCAGTTACAACTGATTCAAGCCATTGGACCAGTTGGGTTCGTAGTCTTGCTCAATGTCTCAACAGTTGCAGCTAGAAAGAGGTGGAATTTGCACCATCTATCCCACAAGTCCAATACCATAGCCACTAAGCTACCACAGTCTCAAAATATTTGTGTGTACTTTAGAGAGTGTGTACATAATGCTGTTTTATGAGCATGCATGTATAATTTGTAGCTCTGTGATATCATCAATTGAGCAATCAGTTGCATAACTGTAGTCTTTAGTTATCTTTTACTATTTTGTTGCTCTTGAGTTATTGCTCTATGTCATTCATGGTCTGCATGTACAAGCTGGACTTCTGTGTATTGTGAAATCTGCCAACATCTGTCTTTGAAAGAAAGTAAAAGCAGAAAAATCGAGCCAAGACGCGAAGTTTCCAGAACTTAAAAACGTTTCATTTCCAAAAAGTGATAAGAAAAAGAGCGTGTAAGAACGTTGTCATAGGGAGCCAGGAGCAGGATGAATGTAAGTGGATGGTGAATCAAGCTCGAAACACCGCCCATTCACACACAGCGACGCCCCGACCCAGACAGAAAGAACAAGGGAGGAAAGAGAGAGAAAAGGAGGAAAGAGAGAGTGAGATAGAGAGGAAGGGAGAGAGAAAGAGAGCCAGAGAGAAGTTCATGTACGATTCATAGGATTTTTCTTGGGTAAAGATAGAGAAAAAGTCCCTCTTCGTTGCATCGTAAGTTGAACTGTAACGGGACTGGAAGACTGAATGCGACAGAATGACGGCAGCCGTGGATACGACGCCAACGCTGACTATAATAAAATCTGAAAGAGCGGACGGTGAGTACAGGGCTTCGTGTTTTTTTTTGACACGGAGACGAATGAATGCCTTTTGTCTGTGAGTGCTGTGAGTTACCACGGGTAACTTTTTCCATGTTGTTTACTTGATGAGGTTCATCAAGACGGACTGACGCGCCAGATGCGCCTATCAATTATTTATTGGCTTTTTTCAGTGCGCTCCGGAGTTGCGTGCAGTGAGTGTGGGAGCGTCTGGGCTTTTCAGGTCAAATCGAGCTCTGTCTATCGATTTTGCTGTTCTTAATCATTATATAAGAAAAAAAAAAACGGGTGTTAATGGTCTGTTGTACTTTGGCGAATTTCTAACTGGACAGCTGTATTTATATGGCGATATAATTATACGATTTTACACGATACGACCTTCCGGGTGTCATCACTTTTATTTATGCGCTATACGTAGAAATAATCGAAAAGTGCTGTCTTATTAAAAAGTTTGCAGACACTGATGAAATAAATTTGATTAACCAACGTTAAATAACTCAAAATGTGTGCGGAACAGTGTTAAACTGGCACGTTTGTACTCATTTTAATCTATGCACTGGTTACTGTTACTGGTTACTGTTATTTACGTTACTGGTTTATAAAATGTCATATTTCAGTTTGTTCTTCACAGGCCTTATGTTAACGTCTTTTCATCTAGTGAAACATAGTATTACCAGCGTTCTGTTTAAAACTGTAGCAAATACATTCTAATGTTGCACCTATTTAATTATATGCTCTTTTACACCTCTCAGTATGGCATGCACAGTGAGAAAAAAAAGGTTTGAAAACTGCTGCTCAGTGTAAAGGCATGCAAGATGCACTTGTAGTCTTAGCAGTTTCATTTCACTCACTCAGCTCAGAGAGGAAGCATTCCCCCTACTCACTTATTAGGCAGTCCAAACATAGTTACTACTTGTAATGATGGGATTTAATTGCACGTGTATAACTTCACACCAGCACCCAGGGAAAGGGTGAGGCAGACAGGCCATGACTGTGGTGTAGGGAGAGATACGAGTGAGGGAGTGTACAGGCTGTCAGGGTGGCTTCAGCAGTCAGCACTACAGTCCTCTCCCACACAGTACTCACAAGACTCCTAAGACTTGGGCTGAGGTGATTATTGTGCAGACTAGTTAATGCTTACACATAAGTAGAGAATAAATGGCCAGTTATAGTTTCATTGTACAGTCGTCTAATGCACTTTTCAAAATTTGACCCTGTTCCTGCTCGGTCAGCAGGGCAGAGCAAGTTCAGTGGCAGCTGGTTTTCTTTAGTGATAAAGCTGTTATAGCCATGCATGCTGCTCTCTGTCTTCTTCTCATAACACAAACACACACACACACACACACACACACACACACACACACACACACACACACACACACACACACACACACA
>JAVSBV010000103.1:6224316-6239131 GCA_033117975.1 Parotocinclus spilosoma
TTTTTTTTAATTGTATTTATATAATGTGAAAGGTTTATGTTAATAATTATAATAATAATAATAATCATCATCATAATCATAATAATAATTAAACTGGTAAACTTTCATAGACTATGTGCGTTCTTGCTCATGTAAAAGAGCTGCACCCCTTTTCCCTTTGTCATCATCACTGTGTCTGCTTGTGTGTGGTCCTCGTAGATTTTTGGTTATAAGACGTTCTTGCCTGTATGTCTTGCATTGCCACGTGTTTCTGTGCCGCTTGAGATTGAAGGGAACCGTTGGGGTTTTATTTGTGGTTTTTGCACACCTTGCTTTAGATACAGAAGACTGTGGCGAGCATAGATGAAAAAGGGAGGGCAACAAAAAAGAAAAACAAAGCTGTTTGCATCAAAGGGAGCAGCATGCAAAGCCACAGAAAGCAGAGCTCGCCCGACTTGTGCCTTTTATGCAAGTTTACATAAGCGAGCAATGGTAACGGGGATGGTGTTTTTGTCAAGCATCTCATCTTCTCGTAAGATACCAAAGGTGTGAAGTATCAAGCTTAGACTTCTCACGAATCTGTTCAAACAGGGTTACCACATACCTCCCGCCTATCTAATCCTTGTTTGGAGCAGGGTTCATGTTTCTCAAAAGTTCTGAGAGCAATTTTTTAAGATCTATTCATGATGTGCAGCATAACATGTACTTGACCATTCACTTTTTGTATTATCTGAGCCTGAGCAATGTCAGTCCAATAACTGACATGCATCTTGCTTTTTTCCAACATGGGGAAGTATTTGTGGCCCCACCAAAACCCACATGTGGGTTCAATTATGAAGTCTTCAAGTCTGGCCTCGCTCTCCAGTGTATAAGCTTTCATAAGTGGTGTTCAATTGGTGCTGCACTTTTGTCTTTACCCGTGGCTAAAAATAGTACAGTTTTATTTGATTCCACTTAGAAAAGAGGCAAAAACGACACATTATGGTTGTAGTAATTAAATCCAGGAATAAACTAGCATGGAAAGGATCTTGGATTTCTGGATGGTGTCTTGTATTATATACTGCAGTCCCGGTAGCCTAGTGGTTAAGGTACTGGACTCCTGTAGGTTTCAAATCCCACCTCTGCGAAGCTGCCACAGTGGCCCTTAACCTACCATTGCTTGAATTGTTAGACTGTATGAGTTGTAAGTCACTCTGGATAAATGCGTCTGCTAAATGCCATATGTATTTTGTGTCCTGTGATTACGCCACCTTGACTAGACAAGTTCCCAGACATTGCTCCTGGTAAATCTGTAGTTGCTGACAGACCGTAAGTCCATTTTGACATGGACAAACGTGCATATTGCATTTTCACAATACATGTTGTGCCATAGTGTATAGTCTCTGCAATATAGCCAATAGTTTCTTAGCATTTAAAGCATGGCCATTTTATTTTTTTTGGGGGGTGGGCACTGCAATTGTCTATATTTTTTATAGTTTCAGTATAATTAAGTAATATGATTCCTGGAGTTGATGATTGCCTTAGAATAGATTATTAAATGCTTTTCTTTTTTCAGGTAAGCTGGGTGGCCAGGACTCATTCGAGAGCACAGAGAGCTTTGAGAGCTGTGACCGTCTGACGCAGTCGTGGAGTAGTCAGTCGTCATTCAGCAGCCTGCAGCGTGTTCCTTCTTATGACAGCTTTGACTCAGAGGACTACCCCACAACAATGGGACATGGCCACAAGCCCAAAGGAACATTTAAAGACTACGTTCGTGAGCGGTCTGACCTTAGCAAGGACAAGCCGGTCATCCCTGCTGCTGCCCTCGCAGGCTACACTGGTCAGTTTGTCTCCCCAGACATGGCATTAGACAGCCTTGTAAATCTAGATATTAGTGTATCACACTGTCAGTTATGAATCACAGGAAATGAAACTGATTAGCAATAATAGATCAATGCCATTCTGAAACGTCTCTCAAGTAGCTAAGCAGGTTAAGGTTTAAGCTCCTCACTGGAACTGATATACTAACGTATCTTTTAGGGTACAAAGGCTGATACAAACACTACTCACTGAGCTGGTATCTTTTAGGATACATTTTTGTGAATTTAATATGTATTCTTGACCTGGGGAAGTGAACAAAGGACATGATCTTAGATCAGGATCCCAGTATGGTACCTGGGGCAACATTTCATTTAACAAATTACAATCACGTCGTCAGTGTGTGCTTCCTACATGTGATGTGCCTAAAATTACTTTTAGATTTATCCAAAGAATAATGCGTGTGTCTCAGCATTCACTCAACCATTGTGTGTCTCAGAATACCAAAAATGAAACAAACTTGCTTAGCAATAACACCGTTGTTTAAATATTGAGCATTTGGCTGTAGTCTAAACCAGTTATACCAGTTATGCTCAAGCAAGTACATTTAGTAGTTTATATGAGTAGCTAGCTAATGTTAGGTAGGCACTACATGTACAAGTGTCTCTGCTAAAACAGCATATGTTGTGTTTATTCATGCTGGTGGTTATTTAGCAAGTCAATATGAGTTTCATGTTCCATACTGGTCCAAGTTGGTTTTTGTTGCTTAATGCTAGTGAACTCTTGGTGAATGCTGGTGAAATGTCTTGGCGGAACAAATACTATTCTTCAAAATGCAAAATATGCTGGTTTTAGCTTTTTTTCCTGTAGGTTAAGCAGCAAGTCAATGCACAGAAGTAGCATTTGTCACTTATATGGCTGATGAAAAAGACATATAAAACGAATGAATGACTGTTTATGGTTAAATAACTTACTACAACTTAATATGATTAAAGTTATAAAACTTTCAAGAAATGTAGGAATATACATTTCATAACTGCACAATATTCATTCAAGGTTATACACATGTTTATAGCTTTGGGAGCTATAACACATTTTACTTTATACCACATGCATAAACTCTGTTGTTTACAGGTGCTTCTAATTATGTATTTCATCTATAACTGAAAGGGCACAAATGGTGGCAAAGTGAACTTATGCCATATCAGTAAAAAAAGATGTACTTTGTAGGCTGTTTTGGATTCACAGAACCTTGCACCAGTTTTCTAACCACAAGGCACCTCTTGGAAATGCTTGCAGACTAAATCTATGTCTCAGTGCTGCTGGCATCTGTGAGTGTGCCATTTGCTCAATCAGTTTGCACAGAAAAGCAACTTAAACAGTAAGAGACAACTCTCTCTGCACCACCCTCTCTGTGCACTGGCTTATCTTGGCCTGCATCTCAAACCTTCTTCCAGGTCGTCTTGGCAACGCACAAAATGATAGCAGCCTGTGTGCACTTAACCTGAGAGTCTTTTTATCGTTCCATCTCTGGGAGGCTCTCTAAAGCTGCACTATAAATGCATACAAAGACGTTCTTCTTCAATTTAGCACAGAACGTACACCAGTTTTATAGAGGCCTATGTCATTTCACAGATCTAAGTCACATGTTTAAATATATTACAGTTTACAGTCAGGACTTGCATGTTTTTAAAGTCACAGCATTAATGGTTTTCATAACAGGAATAAGAATTTTTGCAGTGATACTACTCAAAACACTCACTCTTGGCCATTTTAGAATGGCAGTGTAACCCAATACATGTCTTTGGACTGGAAGGAGCCAGGAGTGCCCAAAAAAAAGAGAGGATATGTAAATTCCACACAGGCAGAGTCTGAGGTCAGGTCAGACCATGTATTTTTGAAACTATACTGTGACCATACCAACCAATTGTGCCACCCTATGGTCAAGCTTACATTTTCTTTACCCTACTAGGGTACATATAACACAAAATAAAACTAGTGCATATACTAATTCAAGTCTTTACATTTCTGACAAATGAATGTATATAAGAGAGGCAGAAAGAGACATAGAAAAAGATAGTGGGACCTGCAGACTCATCTAATCATCCTTTCCATAATGACCTAAAAGAGCTCTTCAGAGCAATGGAAGCCACATATCTTTCAGGGCGCATTGAGTCCTGGTACGTGTGTAGATGCGGAGTGCAGATAAGGAGCACCAGAGATAAAAACAGCCTTTGCTTGAGCTTTGAGGTTTGCTTGTGCCACATTTAACATTACATACAAAGAAGTTACAAATGCACAAGGGTTAGTATAAACTCTGTAACACATCTATTTAATACTGAGGGCTAAAAGTAGTTAGCTTTGAGGCACAGTTTAGCCATATATATGCTACAGGAAGCTTTCTTTTGAACGTAAATATGGACAATGTGCACAGCAATATTATGATAATACTTTTTTCTCTGGTCACATGGAGAGGGGTTCTAGGGGTTACTCCAGAGAACACAAAGAACCAGCGTAAGATAAGCCCTGGATATGAACAACAATCTATTACAGGGCCAGAAGGGGTTGCTGATGTGATCCCATCTGTCCTAATCTCTCAGGCACAGCCACTAGTGACTATGTGTGGTGCCTTACCCTGTCGGACCTACCTCTGTGACTCACCAGGCCTTAGACCATTGTCAGGTGCATGTGATTGGGAGTAGTTTCCCTGCTTAAAGGAATTATATAGATTTTTCTATATTAGATTAATAATATATGCATATGACAATATGCACTGACAGCCATGCGAGTCCTCTTTCTACAATGTAATGTACATGGTGAGACAAAAGTCACAGGAAAGTCATATGAAAAGGCAGCTGCGTTCCCCGGACATCAGAATAATCAATTCCATCTTCAGTTACTTGTGATGAACAACAGTTTTGAAATTTCTGTGTTGGTAACTTTTGAACCACAAGTGATATTGCAAATTGGATTGCGGCAGTCGATTTCTTTGACATGCTACATGCCATACCACCTTTCCATTAGAAAGACTTGCCCTTGATACAACATGGCAGTTTTCAAGATGGTGGCCATGACTAAATATATACAGCAGCTTACAAAGTGAGTAGATTTGAGTAAACATTTAGTAAATATTTTATTTTATCTTTTCATGGAACAACACTAAAGATATGCCACTTTTCTAAAATGTAAAGTAGGCACTCTACAGCTTGTATACGTGTAAACTTGCTGTGCTCTCAAAATTACTCAACCATTAATATCGGTTAATATCCAAACTGCTGGCAACAAAACTGAGTACACCACCAAAGTATAAATGGCCAAATTGTGCTCATTAGGTGTTATTGCTCTCTCACGCTCTCACATACTGGTCATACTGGTTACTGCTCTCTTACACTGCTCACACTCATAGAAGTTCAACATGGCACCTCATGACGAAGAACTTTCTGATGATTTAAATAAAGTGAGCTGCACCGTGGCCAAAACCATACAGCACTTTCACATGACAGGTTTTAGTCAGAACAGGCATTGCCATAGTTGTCCAAAGAACTTGAGTGCACATACTCAATGTTATATCCAGAGGTTCTAAAGATGATGAACAAGAGTGTTTGGGCAGTGCTGAAAAATAATGATGGCCACACAAAATATTGACACTTGATACAATTTCGGCATTTTCACTTTGGTGTGTACTCACTTTTGTTGCCAGCAATTTAGACATTAATGGCTGTGTGAGTTACAAAAATGTACACTGTTATACAAGCTGTAGGCTCAATACTTACTACTATAACATTGTCATATCTTTAGTGCTGTCACTTGAAAAATATAATAAAATTGTTGCAAATATAATTTATCTAATAATTACACATATTGTACCCTTACGTATACTAGGTAATTTATAAACTTGTTTTGGATAAAAAGATTCACTGACTGCTAGATAAAAGATGTAGCTGAGAATATATGTGTGGTGCGTAGTAGAAGTAGTGGTAGTAGTAGCTGTTGTAGTCGAGAATAAAGTGGGCTGATATTACTGCCATAGATATCCTGGTTATTATAATATTATGATCTTGTGAATTATAGAAGAAAATACATGCTTCATTCTTTAGCAGCATTTAAATTTTTACAAGGCACAGTGGTTTAGTGGTAAGCACTGTTACCTTACAGCTCCAAGATGCCTACTTTAAACCTGGCCCAGGGCTCAACTTTTGTGGAGTGTGCATGTTTGTCCTGTGTTTACATGGATTTTCTTTGGGTACTGCCGACTAGGCACTGGCTTTCCTACAAGTAGAATTTTTTGAGCAGAGTTAAGTGGATGAGACTTAAGAATTAATGACTCTATTAGTGAATTTTGATAGCATTCATTCATTGATTAATTATTCTAGCATATCTTGACCTGTGACTCACATGGCATTGTGCTGAATAAACCCCAATGGCCAGAAGATATTAGAACAAAGGACCCGTAACTCCTGATGGACATATTTACAGGATAATGTTAATGACATTCCAAATATTCCATATTTGATAATCAGTCTTGTTTGTCTACATCTTTCTGTTATGTCGAGACAGAAACTGGGTTTTTATGTTAGTGTATTGCCACATCTCGGAGATTGCTTGTTGGCTTTGAAGCAAGTGTAACATGTAACGTTATTTCATCCGGTCTTCACAAACCATAAGTTGAATGCAAGCTGATAGGTATATAGAGCTGTGTATAGAACTTAACTTTAAAATGCATGCACCACGACACGGTTTATCCAGGCACGTTAGAGCATAGTGCTAACTTTCCCAGAACAGAAATCATGGTTTTTTTTTTTGTTTTTTTTTTTAAATGTGTGCCTATGTAGGGCACACATGCTTTACACTGTGGATATGCTGGTGTAAGAGCATAAATCGTTGAAAATGCTAGAACATTTATACTTGATTAAGGAGGGCTGCTTTCCCACAACTACCTGCTCACATTAATATGTTCTATAACCCACAAACTGTAGTTGCACAGTAACTCATTAACATCTGGAACACACTTATTTTTCATATTTTTAGCTTTGGGGCTGAGTCTATAGTGATGTCAGGAGAGTGGAATTCGCATTACAAGTGAAAATCGCGTGCAGCGACTCAGTGTAAAGACTGAAGGCTTTGTGCTGTTCTGAGGCTGTTGCATTCCTAATAGCATGAAGCTGTGCACTTGTATAATGAACTGGATGTTTTATTTACCACAATGCTGAAGCTTTGTCATAGATTTCCCAAAAACATAAGACCAACATACCATAGGTGGTCAAGGGAGTGTTGAAAGGGATATTTAAAATATTTGTTTTTATGGTTTTGGGAAAATTTAACTCACACTGTTAACAGAATTACATGCCCACTATGTATGCGTAGAAAGGTAGACCGTTTACATTTTAATTAATGTCTACTTTTGATTGAAGAAAACATAAAATCTGATCCCCAACTTTACAGTACAGTTGTGCTTAGCCTGAGGACTCGACCCTCAGCATATTTAAAGCCATTGGTTTACAGGTCATTAGTTTGAGCTTAACTAATTTAGCCAAATTCAAACCTAAACTTACTAAAAAATAGGTAAAAGAAAAATGCATTTCAATTCAATGTTCACACAATATGTAATGACACCTTGAATGGTTATTCTAATGCCCATGTATTTTTTTGCCTCTAGGTAGTGGACCCATTCAGCTGTGGCAATTTTTACTGGAGCTCCTCACGGACAAATCCTGCCAGTCATTCATCAGTTGGACAGGAGACGGCTGGGAGTTCAAACTTTCCGACCCTGACGAGGTGAGAGGCTATAAGGGCAGGGCCTAGAACCATCAGCATGGGGGCTAGACACAGGGTCAAACTGCAAAACAAGACACCCATCCATAATCACAATAGAGCATTTGTTTGAATGGGCATTTATGCACAGCATAGAAGCAGTGTTGGGCAGAATCAAGCTTTTATTGGAAAACATTACACGTATGATTTAGTATAATTCAAAGACTTAGTTATATAGCTATGGGTTTGCAGTCAGTAGGATAATACAAATTTGAAACTGTTTTGCACAGTTAAAGTGTTGGCATGTTAATATATACTGAGGTGTTAGTTTACTAAGTAGATTGGTACAAGAAAAGACAAGTTGTTGTTTTTTTTTGTTTTTTTTTTTGTTTTTGTTTTTAATTCAGTCTCCCAATTGATATTTATATTGTTCACATCACTATAGCAACCATATTAAAACCATGGAACTTGAGACACAACTTAGATTGTTTTTTCCCCGTTTGTATTCTTTAAAAACTGTTTTGCTTGATATGTCTCCATTTTCCACAATGTGGCTTCTCATTTGTATGCTTGTCAGACTACTTGTGAGTAACCACTGTTAGCCAGACCTAGCATGGGATGAGATTAATTTTAGCAGGATTTTTTTCTATCTCTGTGTGTGGGGAGAGGGGAGTGTTTCTCATGCTCTTGTTTTTGATGGTCTATATTTTAGGAAGAAACCACCATTTAATATATGCAGGCCCCAAAGTTACTTCCACATATGTGTTTCATGTGGATCAGCCATTAAGAAAAAATGCTCCATCTAGGCTGCTATAAAAATTCTTTGTCAAACATATGGATACAGTGGATAGCCAATTTATTAGCTATAGCCAACTAGCAACTATTAAGCAGACAGACTGTGTGAGAAATCATCTACTTTTTAGTTACAAGAGCATATATGAGATACATATTGTGCTATTGTGGTTCAGCTGATTTGTGACTAAATATAAGCTATAGACTGAATCCCTTTCCTCTCTCATACAGGTGGCACGGAGATGGGGCAAGAGGAAGAACAAGCCCAAGATGAACTACGAAAAGCTGAGCCGTGGCTTGCGGTATTACTATGACAAGAACATCATCCACAAAACATCAGGCAAACGATATGTTTACCGCTTTGTGTGTGACTTAAAGAGCCTTTTGGGTTACACACCTGAGGAACTTCATGCCATGCTGGATGTCAAGCCAGACACGGACGAGTAAAATATTCGACTGGGTGGACTGGGGCCAAGAGATATTTTCCTTGCCCTGATAACAGTGGGTTTCCATTCTGGGCCCAGTCTAGTCTTGTTTTAATACCTAGTAACGGTCCAGTTTTGTTTAGAGCTCATTACTGCAGCTCTCGCAGAAGGCAGCATTCCAAACCAAAGTTCATAGCCTGTAGCGTATATTATATTTATATGAAGCTCTGAACAGAAAACTGCCATTCTGACCCAGCAGCACCACCAGAAGACTGCTAGATAGGTGTGGGACTATGAAGGAAATAAGGACTAATTTCTAAGGTGGACACTGTATGGATGGAATTTCCTGTTTTCAATATGTTGCCAAAAGTGGATGGTCACCAAAATATTTACTATTAAGTTACTGTCAATGTCCCTCTGCATATGCCATGGACAGAGTCCTCAGATGGACTACACAGTTTTGTAGTTGTTGATTATTTTTTTATTTGAATAAATGTTTGTGCCAGTATTATTTTAGTTCTTGCCTGTATGAAGGGTTGGTATTGAAAAAAAGTTACATTTTTGCCTCATGTTACAGTCACTCCTTGCACATTACTCCGATAAGTAAAAACATGTGATACTAGCGACTGCAGTTTAACCCACGCAGTTTAGTTAAAAGGAACGGTTCTCACTCCAAACCGAGAATTGGTGTCAGACACAACTGAAAGTAGCCGTTTTTCTGCTCAGAGGCTGTGAACACACCCACCCTCGACTTATGAGGAGAAGTGTTTCGCTTCTAACCGAATACAACTCAGGCAGCTGTTGAGTGTGGCCTGCTTCAGATCTCATTTTCTAAACTGTAACTGTCAGACAAAGGACTTCAAGCATCTCTTGCCTTATTTTTATGTCTATATTAAGACTTTAGTCACTCACCTTTTGTGTCTTGCTTTGTTTGTGATTTCTTTTAAGAATTGTCTGTTGGGACAGTGATACAAGTGATATCAACATGTATGTACTGTAGTTTCACTGTCTATCAGAATAGCATGTAAGTGGGGCACAACAGAAACATGTGATATCATTTAATTATTGCATTTCTTCTTGTCTTTCAGTTGTTGGTAACAGGGAACAGGTTTCCTCATAAGCAGTGACCAAACTGTAGTCAACACTTGATAGTGATAATATAAGTGGCTGAATGTAATGGAGATCTTAAAATATGCAGGGATTAATCACAAAAAAAGCCTGATTTTCAACCACTGAAGTTTGAGGTTTGAGATGAAGTTTGAAAGACTGAAAGTTTTAACTGAATAAGAGTTATATTTGAAGGGTTGAGAAAGTAGGGATGTGACCCTTGGCTGGTTGGATTTAGACTATTTCAAGTAAACAGTCAATAACTTAGTTATGGTAAAAATGGTATAGCATGATAACATGATTATCTTCTCAGATGACTAAAGCGCCTTATTGTTTAATATTGTTTTAACGTGTGTGCATTAGATATAAAGAGCACTATCCATGAGTCTGTGTTGTGTGAAATAGGTTTGAAGGAGGACATCAGAGTGTAAGCAGAGCAAAATCTGCTACTGCATTTTTTATGACAAAAAACATCCATCAACGAACGTTGCTGAATTTTAACTGTGACTGGCCAGTATAGTCAGAAGGCCTCAGTTTCACCAAAGTCTTGTAAAATGTTTGTCGTGAATTACTTGGAATAGTACAACTCAAAGGATGTGTACTAAATTGTTTAATAAGTAACATTAATTAGTCCATGCAGGTCATCGAAAACTGTCAGCAACAAAACAGTTGACAGTTAACCTCACAGGGTTGGTGCTTTTATTTAGATGGGACCGTGTATTAGGAAATAAATGACAGATGAAACATTGTGTTAGGAAGTGAACAGCTAAACAATAATGACTGAAAACAATTAGACAATGACCAAATATGCATGCAGATAATAGATTGCTATCAGTCATTGTCTTTGCAAAATTGTATAGGCCTGATATTTTAAACACGACAGTGTTATGCATCAGTACATTATAAGTAGCATGACACTGGTTCATATTAGCTGCTTTTGTTATGTGTTCCTGTGTGGGATGGGTACAGAACACATGGCCTAGTGGGAAAAGCCAAAGTCAAGACGTTTAATCTAGGAAAATGTTATTGTTTACAGTGGTGGAATGCTAGCCATCTTGACAGGCTTAGTACTGAAATTTGTTTAAATTGTGTTTCAAAACTCTTTTATGAAAAGAAACCAAAATGAACAAGTAAGCCACTGTTAACGCAGTTCTAACATCCAATGCATGTGAGTTAGTTGATGGGGAGATTTGGTGCTTATTTGCACTACTAAAGGATGGACCCAACGTGAATTCCAGTCATTCCTCTATCTGTTATTGTGATATGAACTCAACTAATGCATTTCGCATGGAATAAGCAAGAAAATATTCTGCATAATTCAGCTAAATTAATAATGCCTGTTAAGCCTAGTGGGGTAATGAACTCTCTTTCAGGGGTACTGGCATTCTGAATTTAGGGAATGAAAAAACTGTTTCTGTGTGGATATGCCACTGTAAGACTAAGGTGTGTCACGTGACAATGTTTCACATGTTGTATTCCGTCTTGTTTTCTTAACTCATGCTTCACAATGTCAGAAAATGCCATATGATAGTGTTTATGATTGTATGTCTTTTTCTGAAGATACCATTTTAAATGTCAAGCCTATTCATTGCAATATGAACTAAAGTTATCAAAAGTGATTATTCTTATGTGCATAAAGTTTGTGAAGAGGGACTGTCACAAAACCGTAATGAGGAAAACTTTAGTTTTTTAGTTTTTTGTATACTTCATGTTGTTTCTGTATTTTTTGTTGTTAAATGAAAAATTTAATGTATTTAGTTCACAAAACATTTGAATATTTTTCAATAATTTATATTTTATAAACTTTGAAATATGAAATGCAGACAGCTGGTGCTTTCATGGGAAAATTGAGGTAGAGCAGGACTAAATGTAGCGATTTCTTTTTTTTCTTTTTTTTTTTTTATACAGAACAAAAAGTTGATATGAAATTTAAAAGACCTGTCTGCTTATACAGTTATATAAAGAAAGGCTGATGCTGGCCCATCATTAAGTTCTGCTGGAGAGTTTTATAAACAGTAGCTTCTATTTCTTATTGTACTGCAAAGTGTTATCTTATAAAATGTTCATGAAAAATGTATATGTTTTTGTGGTTGTGTTATTCTTTGAGTAAACTTGACAAAGGCACTCCCACACTGTGACATAGATGTACTTGCAAACATATATACACACACACATGCAGGATTTTGTTCATGTGAGCTGTGGTTAAGTTTATTATAAACCATGCTTGAAATACACCAGCAGTGTCAATCATCACCCACAATGAAGCTTGTCAGCTATGCTAAGATGTATATTAAGCACAGGAATGATCACACTATATTTCTGGTTATACAGCATTTCCTCTTGGTTGGTTTCTACAGAGCCCCTTTTTGGGGAGGTCTTACCCCAGACTACCCCATTAGTAATTTATCCATATCCAATGTAGTTAAGTCTAATTATATTTTTTACACAAGGTTTACAGAAGTCATAAATGTCTATACTTCAATTAAACACAACCTATACCGAACCAAGAATATGCTGTAATTCTTCTAATTTTTACTGAAAATTTGAGTCAACCAGTCATAACATAAGCTTGATGAGGATAGGTTTTAAATTACAATGATACAGCCTGACACCCTGTAAGCCCCATTCCCCCTTATGTAATGTTGACATAAAAGCAATTCTTGGAAGAAGACATTTTCTTTGACATTTCTGCCCCTGACAATTGGAACATCAAGTCACTGTGGTTAACACCAGCCTTAGACATTAAAGTCACCTAAATATATTCCCTCTAGTAAGCAGCAAACTGCTTAACAACTGGTTTAAACACCTGCCTGTTGCATTTTCAGTGCTAACTCATATTTTCCGATGAATTTTTTTTCATCTGTTTCAGAAACACATACCGTAATTTTCATGCTTAGTTCAAAAAGAACAATGAGTGATATTATTTTTAATTATGTGCAAATTAATAAATAAATTATCTAATGATTAATTAATTTACACTGTTAACATGAAGCTTTTTTGTTTAAACAGTAAAGTTTTAAGGTGCATTTATGAATGTAAATCTGTATTATAGTGCTTTACAAATGTTTGCCAAAGTAATTCCTTGCCCATGTGGTATATCAGCTATTAATAAATGACGGCTCTCGATGCAGTGCCATCTGAGTGATCAGAGATTGCAGGTCTTCAGTTTTCAGGTTTGCACTATTGTCCCTTATGGGCTGAAATTCCTCCAGGTTCTGTGAATTGTTTCATGATATTAAGTAAATTAAGAAATAAGCAAATCCCTCCCAGCATTTCAATAATTTCCTCATGTATTTGTTGAAAAATGGCATATAATTTGCCCACCTTTGCTCCTCAGAGGTTATTTTGTGGACATTGCTTTAGTAATAATTAATGATCACAATCACCTTTTTAAAATCACATCATTATAGTTAGGCAGTAATTATTTTTACTTCATTACTAGCCCTAAATTGCCCTCATATCAACTTTTTATGTGTTGCAGGTTAGTAGATTATTATTACAGTTATTTTAAAATTATTTTTATACTGTTCCAACTTTTCTGATTTGTGGTTCCATCGCTAATACACACAGTGGTATGTAATAAAAAATATATTGTTTAAAAAGGCAGGTTTACTATGACTTTAAAACTGTCTGCCCTAGTGATAATGCTTCTTCCCTGAGACATTAGGTTACTCATCAACCAACTGTTGCAACTTTCATTATGCTTGTCAGCATGGACTAAAGTGGGTTGAAATGAACTGGCGTGGCATTCTGGCACTCTAAATAATGTGCGAAGGATTAAAAAAACCCTTGTTTTCTGCTTTCAGATGCAACTTGATGAACAGCAAGAGTTGAAATGAATACTAAACCCCAATCAAGATTTGCTGGACGGAAATCACACTTCATCTTGAGCCAATGACACTTCAACATGAAGTAGCTCCTGCATTTTATTGTACATCAAATTGTCATATTTGACCATTTACATCTCCTCTCCCTATCATGTACACATCTACCACCTACTATGTGCTAATCTATTTAGACATACAGTATTGTAATAAAGGTGTATTAAACTGTATTTAACTAGTGCACTGATTTTAAGAAATTGTGCATGTTGGTTTGTGAATCTATCTATGTGGTTAATTTGGACATCTAAAATAAGTATCCATGTCGCCTTGGCAGATGTCACATGAGCACCAAAGGAAGCACCCTCAAGTCATATAGATATTTCTAACTACAGACTCCTATAAATTCCTTGTGGCAAAATAAAACAAGCAATGGTTATTAACCTCACTTTTAAACTGTACACTTACCTTATTTAGAAGACACTCTTACCCAGGATTTTGAAAGAATAATGAAAAAAAGAAAAAAAAATCAAAGTTGGTGCAGTTAGCAATTAAAAAATAAGGGGCTGAAAATACATAAGTTTTTGTATATCCGGGTTTTGGGTCTGCTTTACTTACCAATCTGTATGGGTTGGGTGATCGGAAGCTAACCATTACAGAAACCACAAAAAGTACAAATATAAAAAATGAACTATGAAAACTCAGCTCTCTTACCAACAGCTTTGAGCGATGTAACATGGTTAGACAATTGACACACCACCAAGAGAGTTACATTTAAAAAAGTTTTTAAATAATTCCCTGACTATTTAGACTGGATGAAGAGAATGTACAAACCGGATTCCAAAAAAGTTGGGACACTAAACAAATTGTGAATAAAAACTGAATGCAACGATGTGGAGGTGCCAACATCTTTTATTCAGAATAAAACACAAATCACAGATCAAAAGTGAGAGAATGTATCATTTTAAGAGGAAAATATGTTGTTTCCAAATTTCATGCTGTCAACAAATGCCCAAAAAGTTGGGACAAGGCCATTTTTACCACTGTGTGGCATCCCCCCTTCTTTTTACAACACTCAACAGACGTCTGGGGACAGAGGAGACCAGTTTCTCAAGTTTAGAAATAGGAATGCTCTCCCATTCA
>JAVSBV010000103.1:6260533-6273595 GCA_033117975.1 Parotocinclus spilosoma
CTCTCTCTCCCTCTCTCTCTCACACACACACACACACACACACACACACACACACACACACACACACACACACACACTCGCTCTCTCTCATTCACTTTTTCTCTTGCTCTCTGCATCTAAGTCCAGCTGTTTCCTGCAGTGGTAGTGGCTGAGGTCTTTCTACATTCCTCACTTAGACTGCTACTGGTCACCTCACAGCACTTCCTGTTTGCATTTACCTGTTTCCTGTTCACATCACACAAGGGAGACTTTTTATTCCTAAAAGAAGATTCATATTTAGAAAATACATAATTTATTGGGTTATGCATATTGCTTAAATTGAATTGCATTAATGAATTAATTTATGTTAAGACAAAAAAAACAGAACAGTTGACACAAATTAATGTTGTGTTCTTTGTCTTAATGCTCTTCTAACCTAGTGCATTTTGAGAAAACCAACATGAAACCCTTGCTGACTTCTGTCTATTCTATAGAAACAAAGCACTTGTAAAATCCAAAGATTACATATCAGCAAAGTATCCCAAATGATTCCTCATCATGTTCAAATAATGCAACTGTTTAAATAATATCTCCAAACTGTTAGAAAAACTGTTTAAACACTGGCTCAAACATCAAAGCGGCTGAAATGAGCTGGCCCATAAACAGATCGCCCTTGAAAGTATGCACCACAGATGCTGACTTGGGAGCAAACAGAGACTGTTTGTGACAATTAGGCTGATGCCAGATAGGACTGTATTATCAGTAGTACTCGTCGAAGGCTCTGTTTATCTTTAATTGCAATTTGGAAAATAATTTAGAGCAATTATGGCCTGGGAGGGGCTCTGGAGAACACACCCTGCCCTAAACAATGGTGCTGTGTTTGGCAGGGTTTGCACGCTGAAGGACCCAAGAGAGAGAAACCAATGAAAGGGTTCATTGAACTCACTGATGCATGGATAGAAGCTTAATGTCTATACATTGAGCTATAGCAAGTTGACAAGAGTTCATCCTCATTTGAGAGAAAGTTGTGTACCCTACCAAAGGATGACAGAAACTCTGTCATTTAATGGGAGCAAAGGCATTTTCATCTACACATTCAAGAAGGTACTGGCCCAAACAGAAACTAGTATTTGAGACTCTAGCTGTAATATTTTTCAACAGCTTGAGACAACTACTTCAATAACAGTGGCAGCCATAAAAGTGACTGCATTACTGTTATAGTATTCAATTACTCACCATTAAAAAAAATAAGCACAATAAAATAATATTGTCAAATAATTCAAATATTAAATCATGAATATTGAATGTCATGAATTGTATCAGGCTAATCGTGCCATTTTGCTCGCTCCATTTAGGCTATGTCCGAAACATGATCGTCAACTTGAAAGCCGATTTGATCAAGGGCAAGTTTTTACAATGGGAAGGTGGTCATGTAGCATGTCAAATAAGCCCAGAATTTTCTTATAAATTGATTGCTGCAATCAGCACCGTTGCAACTGTGGACAACAAGCCAACTAGTGGTGGTCCAAAGACCGCTACCGGAAAAGAAATCTTAACAATACCTTTGACAGCTTTTGTGAAAAGTCATCAACACACACACACACACACACACACACACACACACACTTTACATTATGCTTGCATACCTTTGTTAGGATTTTTGTTTCGTTTAGTTTCTCTGTGTACGGTGTCCCATGTTTTGCACTGTGCCGTACATGGATACTGGGGTGCACTATATTGAGTTCAAAGACAGTCTGGGGTAATACAAAACACAGAAACCATGGTTTTTGACAAATGTCCAGTACATTATGCAACATTTTCAAAGATTTGATGTTCATTATAAACAAGTCAATGCCATACACCCTTCATGAGCAGTACATTGGACAGTCCTCCATTCTGCTTAACATAATTCATTCACCAGAAAGCCTTGCTGAATGAGAGAATTTTACCTCCCTGAGGAGACATTAGATGTTCGATTGACCTCTGATGTCTCATCAGGAACATGATTTTGGCTCAGTGTTCTGACCTACTTATTTAAAAGCAATTTCTTCATGCTCTGACCTGAACGGATCATGAAGAACAGGAATGTTTGGTCAGACTGAAATGCAATTCACTCCTCTCATCTCCACTGACACTGTAGAGTTTAGTTGACTGAAAGCTCTGAACAGCATCTGGATGGGTCATTTCAGAGTCTATATACAATGATAGTGGACACGTGTATCATAAATAAAGGACAGAAATACCCAGTTTTTTAAACATTTAGATTTCACTGTTGAGATTATTATACAAGCGATGTACTTGCTTAATAAATATTTACAAATAAATGGTCAATGTAAGACATTCACAGGGCTCTTACTGCCCTCTACTGTCAATTATGTGTTAATGCCGCATCCTTTCAGAAATTCTTAAAATCAATAATTATGATATGTGTAAACAGGGCGATATAAACATAGTTTCTTATGTCAAAGAAACAAAAGTTAATCGGATAAAGTACAATTACCATTACAGCTAAGGTTTTCCCTATGCAAGTGAGTGAGTTTGTTCGAAACACAATGCATACACAGTGCATACATAAAAACAGCATACCTGATTTGGAAATGTATACAGCCCTATTAGAGTGTCAATTTTAAACTTATATTCAGCAATAACCTGTGCAATTGCTCAATATTAAATGAATACTTGCACATGACCTAACATTGAGTGCAGCATACATATATGAGACAAACAAAAATTCCAACTGTGAACAGGACTAGGACTTATTTTCCAACATCAGTTATGAATCCTGCAATATATTTTTTTTTTAATCCAGTGGAACGTGTTTTTAGAAAAGTGGAGGATGTTGTAGCAACAAAGAGGGACAAAAACCATACTAACCCAAGAAACTTTTAGCTATATGGAATGTGCAGGAGTGAAAGCCAGCAAACAATTAAGTGCACAGATTGTGTTAACCTGGATAAATGAATGCAAAGTCTTCCAAAGCTTGACTTTAGTGAAGCAAAGCTCTTGATGGTAGTTGAAATCATATGACACTTTGAGAGTAGTATAAGTTTAGTACAAGCATTTTTTTCATATAGAAGGTAAAAAACTAGAATTTGTTATTGTTTCAAATGAATAATAAAGATTCATCATCAAATAATATCAGGCAAGAAAACGAACGGTGAAATAAAAGATCAACTTTGATATCAAGGTAGTCATAAGGAGCTTTCATTGAATAAAAGCAGCTCCTGAACCCTCACGGGTGAGCCTAGTTTTATAATCCTTCCACAGGGGCTTTGCATCCCACGCCTTCACTACCTTCTCATTTGCTATCCAGAAATAGCAAGTGGAAGGAAGCTCGCACAGCCAGCTAAGGAGCAAGCAGGAGATGAAAACAGGAGAGAAAGTAAAGGAAAGGAAGGAGGGGGGCACACTAAGAAGCTGGCAGGCTTTGCTACTTTTAATTGGTTCCAAGTGTCCCAGATTCAAATGTTCAGAAGCCTCATCCAGTCTTCCAGTGGTCTGGAACACAGATGCAGCACAGTTTGTGATATTTTGTTCGTCAATTAATCTGAACTGTTTACACTAGCAAAGGAACTTTGTTGATGATGACGCTGTTCACCGTCGCATCGCAGCAAAAAATCTTGAATTCTATGCCAGGTGGAGTGGCCTGGGTCCTTTCTATTTGGATGTCCTTACCATGTCTGTGTTGGCTTACTCTGGGTGTTTCGGTTTCCTTCCACATTCCAAATATGTGTGTTAGGCTAATTAGCTTTCAAAGTGTAATTAGTGTATGTATCAGTGTGTGCGTGTGTGTGTCCTCCAATACATTGGTGACCTGTCTGGGGCTGTTCCTGCTTTGTGCACTGTGCTGCTGGCTAGGCATTACCGCGACCCTGATTAAGATTAAGTGGATAATACGATGAATTAATAAATGGATGGTATAAAGTACTATTAATAGAAAAAACACAGTGTTTTTATTTATAAGACTTCAAGTTGGCAATCTTTGCATTGGTCAAATCTCTGGTTGATTGCTCATTAGCAGAGTTGATCTCTTAAAGCACTTTTGTAAGTCGCTCTGGATAAGGGCGTCTGCTAAATACTGTAAATGTAAATGTAAATGTTAGAGCAGACAGTGTTATTGTTATGACACTGTGAATGTAATTGCAGTCTCTCAGCTTGCAGAACCCTGCCTGTTTTGTTTCCTAATGTGCAATAGTTACTCATGCTCTTCTGTTGCTCTTCATGCCTTTGCCCCAACATTTTTGAAACGTATTACAAGCATCAAATTCAAAATGAGTTGACATTTGCAAAAACAAGAATGTTGATCTGTTTAAACATTTCATATTTTGCAAATCGTCATATTCTGTTTTTGTTTATGTTTTACACAACATCCCAACTTCATTGGAATTTGGGGATGTACATCTCTTTATGGCCGCAGTAAACAATCTTGTAATAGTTACTTACAGCAGGATAATGTGCCATGCCACAAAGCTCAGATCATCTCATCTTCATCTTCATTTGTTTTTTTAAACATGATAATTAGTTAACTGTAGGTAAATGGCAACCTCAGTCCCCAGATCTTAATAAATTAGAACACATTTAGTATGTGGTAAGATGGGAGATTTGCATCATGTAGGTGCAACTGACAAATCTTTAGAAACTGTATGATGATACTGTGTCAATATTAACCAAAAGAACGATTCTGAAGAAAGTTTCCTACACCTTGTTGAATCAATGCCAAGAGGAATTATGGCAGTTCTTAATGGGAAAAATGGATCCAACTGTGTCCTAGCAAGGTGGGCCTAATAAATTTGCCAGTGAGTGTGTGACAAACATGGTGGAACTGTTCTGATGAAAATATGTCATAAGCCTTTATAAAGCAGCAGAAGACTGTCAATAAAGCACATTCAGCTTTTGTTCACTCATTAATGTAGGTCGAAACTGAAGAAAGCACATGAAGCATAAGACTATTTCCAGAGTAGTTTAATGCATGCCCTAAATTTGGATCTTTAGAAATAAAACACACCAACTGTGGCATCTTATAAATTATTAATATTCCCAACAGATAGAGTGAAGCAGTTACAAAAATGGTTTTAATCTATAAACCTGGGCATATTTTGTTCAGTGTCACACAATGTTCATAGAACATTTTGTCAGTTGTTAAATAAATGTTGCGATTCACAAAGGAAAACAGACTTCCTCAGAAGCAGACAGCCTGTATTTTACATTCGACTTTTACAAAGCCCCAGAGTGCAAAAACTGAATCACTTCTGCCTTTATTCAAATTCTACAAACATTTAACATCTTTCGATCCTACTCTGAACTGTTAAGATGAAATTATTTTTCTATTCACATTAGACCAAAACAGTCCTTCAGATCTCAACAGAGAAAGCATTAAATAAAAAAATGTCATGAGAAAAAAAAAAAATTGCCATGGGATCGAACCAGGGGTGCACTAACTCTGATTATGTTCTAATGATTATTTCTAATAAACAAAGAAAAATAAATAAATACAAATAATAACTATAATGTTCTCAAACTTTTGATTCTCACTCTTTGTATATATCATTTCATATATTTTAAAACACATGCTGATTTTCTCTAACTTTTTTAATTTATGCTAATTAGGATTAGCATTGTTAAAACAACACCAACCGTAATTATATTTTTTTCTTCTCAATATAGTCTCATGAAAAACTGACTTAACACTGCTCAGTTTACCTTTATTAGTCACGTACTGAACATGATAAAGTTTAGTATTTGCAATTGTAATTATTCTGCTATTATTTATTTTTCTTATTTTATCATGTATTTGTTTATCAGTCAGATTTAGTCAATATAATGCAACCATAATCAATAACTTATAATGTCTGCATAAACATCATATTTTCAAAGCTACACATGCTGTTAACCTCATTACAGAGAGAAAAAATATAAAGAGCTTATAAAGATCAATCTCAAACCTCAGAGCAGCTGAAAATGCTATTTTCAGCTACATAAGGTAATAACATTAGTATGCGTTAAGTGTTGGCAGACTATGAATTACTGAGCATTATTGTTGTATACTTTTAGGTTGTTTGTGTAAAGCAAAGCAGAATGTATGAAATAAGGCAATACACAAATGATAACGTAAACAAAAATCCACACCAAATTCATCCGTAACTAAGACAGGAATTTGACGACTTTTGGAAACTATTGCAAGCAGTAGGTCTTGATTAGGTCATTTGTTTCAACATGTCAGCACTTCACTGGAATGAGAACCATTATTCCACATTACTTAAGTAAACGCAACAATCAGTCTTTATGGTAAGTAGACAAAACATCAATAAGCAAACACAAGGACTGCGCTATGCATATTTTTTTTTTTCTGATTAGAGCTCCCGTTGCATATGAATTGCTATGACTACTATCTTAACTCTGACTCTAAGAGTGCAAAACAAGCAAACACCCCCTGATACTACTGTACAGTTACAGAGGTCTGGGTCATGGTTTGTCCATCACACACAGGCAGAGTCCAGAGCTATGAATAAACTTCCAGGCCACCCTCGACCTTACTGATTTCAGGAGCCATATCGCCAAATAGAAGTTCTAGGGTTAAAGGCACAATCCTCCCATCCTGTTTTCTTGCTGTTAGCTCCAGATAAGACATCTTGGCCATACGGAGCAATTCTGGCTTTTGCCTGCATTAGTCAATGGGAATCCAGGAATTGACGTTCTCTTGCTGTAGTGTGAAACAATAGGGTAAGGAAACACAGAGTGTGAGAGACTACTTAAAAGCCAAATCTGATGCTAAACACATCTGTGTCTTCAATCATCTTACAAGCCAATTCCAGTGAAGTTGGACGTTGTGTAAAACATAAAAGCAGCATACAATGATTTGCAAATACTTTTCAACCTATATTCAATTAAAAACAGTACAAAGACAAGATATTTCCCTAGACAGTTTCAATGGGAGGCAGGTCTGGACTGCAGGCAGGCTGGTCCAGTACCGACACTCTTTTACTATTAAGCCAGGCTGCTGTAACACATGCACAATGTGGTTTGGCATTGTCTTGCTGAAATAAGCAGGGACATTCCTGAAAAGACATTGAACTTTGTGCTGATAACAATTGGGACAGTCCTTTTCCTCTGTAGTCTGGAGGACATAGCATCCAGAAAACAATTTGAAATGTGGACGTTGGACCAAAAGTCATGGGCATAAAATTTTGGTTTTCAGCCTTGCCGTTTACTTGCAGAGATTTCTCCAGTTTCTCTGAATGTTTTGATGATTGTATGTACTGTAGACGATGAAATCCCTGAATTCCTTGCACTTGCACATTGAGAAATGTTTTTCTTAAACTGTTGGAGTATTTTTTCACGCACTTGTTCACAAAGTGATGAACCTTGCCCCATCCTTGCTTGCAAGCCATGGTGAGGCCTGTTCTAAATGGACCCCATCCTGTTAAAGTGCTGTTATGGTCTTAGCCACTGTGCTGAAGTGTTTTGGCAATTTTCAGGGTTTTGGCAATCTTCTTATAGCCTAGGACATATTTATGTAGTGCAACAATTATTTTTAAGACCCTCAGAGAATTATTTTTCAGGAAGTACCATGTAGGACTTCTAGTGACCAGTATGAGTGTGAGAACAAACACACCAGCTCCCTATTCACACCTGAGACCTTGTAAAACTAATGAATCACAAGTTAGTTTAGTTATTCAAAGGGCACAGCAAATTTACACTGTTATACCAGCTGTAGGACTACTTGACTTTTTCTTCAAAAGTGTCATATTTTCAGTGTTGTCCCATGAAAAGATGTAACAGAATAGTTACAAAAATGTGTTACATTGCAACTTTAATATGGAAACCTCCTGCATATAATGCCTTTATGTAGTGACATCCACATAAACCTGCTATATATTATTGTTCAATTGTTATGACAACCTGAACACTTGCTCTACACATTGGCATTTACATGAAAACCTGCTATTACCTAAAACATAATTTGCCTATACCTCACTATTACAATGTATACTAATCCAGTAGCACTTAACGCATGTGTTTTGTGTTTTCGTATTTACTTTAAATTTACCGTTAGACTTTGTGAATGTTTAGGGCTTATGTACAGATTTAGAACCCAAACTAAAAGTGTTACTACTTCATCTCCGTCAATAAAAATGGCATTTTACATATATTATGGCTATTACTTCAAATGTACAGAACAAACAACAACATATGATTTATATTGATATATCATATTATAAACCCCAATGCACACTAAGAGATGGTGATGCTCGGAGATATTTTAGTATGAGGAATGTAAGAGCTCCAGATAAAGAGTGGATGTATAGATGTCTGTGCCGTTAGACTTAGTGGCAGCTGCAGTGTGTGTGCTGTACAGCTGGAGGTACTGTGCTGCCACCACACTCTCCGGCCGTTCCGCTCTCTCTCTGATTTACTGTCTGGATTTTTATCACACAACTGCAAGCTGGGGCCTGCGGTACACCTCCCTATCACAATGCGGCCAGGCAGTTAGGCCTCTTTACACACACTGTCAACCCTCTACACACACCAGGCATCTTGGAATTAAAGGTGCCACTCTATACACAAGCATATTGTGTTCACAGCAAATAGAATGTTTTATGTTGTGCCCATTGCTAAAATGTGATGTGCATTCAGTGATATTTAAACGTCAAAGGTTTTAAGCACAGTCTTACTGTTTTAAATTAGCTTTAATTTAATCATTTTCTTCTAAACTGTGGTCATACCAGGTTTTGTTAAATAACATTTTTCACATTTTTATCCTCCCTTTTTCTGTGAAGGGTTTCAGTGTGTCTTGAACCTCTCCCTGTAGAACACAGGGTGCACACTGGAGAGGTTGCCAGTTCATCACAGTCAACTAACTTTCATGAGGAAAAATCTCACAACTAATCACTAACATAAAGCAGCCACAACAAACTCCACCTTTGTCTGGGTATTTTCATTTTTTATTACATTTAAAATTTTAGATTTATTACCAAGGTTGATTGAAAAGGCACTGTAAATTAGAAATGTAATATATGTGTATTTACACATTGCTTATGTATGCAAGGCTATTACTCTTGGTATTCATAAACAGGAATTTGATCACTGATTATTAAAGTTCTAAAATAACTTTTACAACATTTTGGGGAATTGTGGAACACGTTGAACACTAAAACTAGAACCATGCTTAAACATATTCTCAGAGTATATTAGAAATCATTTGCTGAATTTGTATATCTTTTCTTGGTTCATTGCAGGTTCATGTGTCTGCTGGTGATGTAATAATGAATTAGTAATCTGTCTACATGTGTCTCTGGAGAAGATAATTTTGCTCTTAAAATGTTTGCATTTACATTACCACCTGACCAACAATCAGCTCATGTTAAAATAGCCTTAACCAAAACATTTACGTCATTTAGCAGACGCCCTTATCCTTACAACTCATACAACCTTACAATCAAAGCAATTGTTGGTTAAGGGTCTTGCTCAAGGACACAAATGTGGCAGCTTGCCAGAGTTGGGATTTGAACCCTGGACCTTCTGCACCTTAACTGCTAGGCGATCACAGACCCTTTAGAGTAAAAACAAAATGTCTCATGTATACACGTACCCCACATGTGGGATAGAAACAAATGGATTATCTGAGATCAATTCAGGCTGGAACACAAAGACAGTGTAAAGAATCTTGATTCAGAGCCTGAGCAAAAAGACCGCAGAAACACTCCTGGTCAGCCATAAAGAGACAGCTTAGGAAGCCACTAATTTGAGGTCAGAATTTGGGGCCGCAACATTTAAACACAACATAACTCAGATTACCCACAAATGTCTCAGTGTAGAGAGAACAGTGAGGGTTGCAGGTTTTTTCTGTTTCTTTCTTTAACACATAAATACAAACAAAATAAGACTTAACAAGAGATAAATGTTGTATAAATATATAGTTGTTTGTTTATTTATTTAGAAAAATATTGCTTGTTTGTGGCATCTTTAACAATCTGCATGGACAGTTGTGTTCATTTTGGAGACCAATGTTTGCAATCCTGCCATGTTATCCAGTTTTCACCTGGTGGTGTTTTCGTTAACAATATCAATGGCCAATGCCTAAAAGGCCTTTTGCTGCTTAGGCATTACCCTAGGTTCATTTGTGACCTTGTCCATTAAAACACACATTGCTCTTGGTTTGATCTTTGTTGGTTGGCCAGGCTGATAAGTATCAACAACTCTTTTTTGAGGTCAGAAATCTTCTTTGTCTGGTCAGACTATAATATATCCTTGTCCTTTAAATACAACAGTGACCACTTACATCTCAACCCATTGATTAAAAACACAAGTATAATTTCACTTTCAAATTAGCTGCTAATATTTCTCTCAGGTTCACATATTTTTGGCACTGAGCAATACTAAATAATTTTCATTTTAATAAATGACTATATAAATGACCAAGTATAGGTTTTATCCCACTTGATACATTTCTTGCTGTTCATTTACTTTTAGGACTGAGGATGCCCCAATTCCACATTTTGTCATGCCAAGTACAAGTACTTGCATTTGGGAACTAGTTGATACAGACTACTGATACAAGTATAATAAAATTACAGTTCTAACAATGACTTTCAAAACATGTTTTTTTTCATAAGATGTTCCTCATTTTCTGACTAAATATAAGATTAAATATACACAAAAGTGAGTCTTTTCACAAAGGTGAGTACAACCCCTGTATTTATGTAAATGTTTTATAATAACTGCTCATGGAACAACACTGAAGATATGATACTTTGATAGAAATTAGTCAGTCTTATATAGCAGTGTCAATTTGCTGTGCCCTCAAAATAACTCAACACACAGCCATTAATGTCTAATCCGCTAGCAACAAAAGTGAATACAGTGTAAATAAAAAAGAATGAAAATGGCGTAATTGTGCCCAAAGTGTCAATATTTTGTGTGCCAACCATTAGTTACCAGCACTGCCTTAACTTTCTTGGAAATGAAGTTCACTAGAGCTTCACCAGTTGTCACTGGAATTCTCTTCCACTCCTCTTCACCGAGCTGGTGGATGTTAGAGACCTTGCAATCATCCACCTTCCATTTGAGAATGCCCCACAGATGCTCAAGAGCTTTTGGGTTTGGAGACATGCCCCTCAATTAACTGTATTCCCTGCACCCGCCAAACCATGACATTGCTACTACTATGTTTGACTGTAGGCAAGGCACACATCTTTGTACTCCTCACCTGGTTGCCACAATACATGCTTGACACCATCTGCACTAAATAGTTTTATCTTGGTCTCATCAGACCAGACTATTTACAAGCATTATTGTGCATCATCTTTAGAATAGACTTTCTTCTGGGACAACAGCCATGCAGACCAGTTTGATACAGTGTGCGGCATATGGTCTGAGCACTGACGGACTAAACCCCACGCTCTGCAGCAATGCTGTCCATTTTCAAAAGCCAAACTCTGGATATGATGCATGTGCAGTCGATTTCTTTGGTTGACCATCGTGAGATTTGTTCTGAGTGAAACATGTCCTGTTAAACTGCTGTATGTTCACCATGCTGCAGCTCACTTTCAGGATGTTGGAAGTCTTCGTATAGTCTAGGCCACCTTTATGTAGAGCAACATTGCTTTAAGATGGCTTGTTCATCTTTGTAGTACACAGTAAACGTCACATTAGGACTCACACTGGGTTCATTTGTTAAATTTAGCTGGTGTATGTTTGGCATGTTCTCTCACTCTAATATCAGTGTCCCAGATTTAATTTCTAATTTAAATCTATATAGTTTGACTAGAGTGTGGTTGTCCTCTCACTGTTTGACGGATGCATTCGATTTTAATACATCTTTAAACTCATTTAATGCCTACATCTAACAAATTCTTAACTATCTAAAGGAATAATATATTTAACCTTTAATAACTGCATCCCATTTTCAATTATTTGTGCTAAAAGAAGTATAACACACTCTGGCAGAAAACTTAATATCACTGTCACTTGCAATTCTGTCTGCCTACATTTTAAAGTGAAATATATTAGCCATACAGTCTGATCAATCATATCAATGTTCATGATTTTTTTATTGCTGATAGTAATTGTCTACACTGTCTACAGGGATTTAAGTGAGAGAGGAAACACCTGACAACTGGGAATCAACACTCATTTGGGATCAGTGGCAAGCGATTCAGACAATGTAGTATCTGCTCATGACCCATTTATTTTATATGTTTTCTTTACAAAGAAAGGGATATCAATGCAAGATGATCCTGCTCTGAAAAGGAAATTATTGGAATATGAGGGGGTGTCATGATTTCCTTAGAGAACTGAAATACTTTATTCCTCAGATCTAAGACACACACAATCCCTGGCTAACAGATAAGTATAGCTTATTTCCAGCTCCATGAGTATTGAGTCTAGCAATAAATGTGCATGATGGGGAGTCTGTGAAGGAAAGTGCTCAGTTGGTGCTTCAGAATAGAGAAGCAAGTGCAAGGAAATTAAACTTATTTAAACTTGAGCTTGGGTGCTCATACACTTTTAGAGCAAACACACTTCGATTTGGACGCTTTAAATGGCTCAGCTTTTTGTCCAGATTGTTTTTTCCAGATTGGTTATGCAGCTGAATGCATAAAATTTGTTGTACTTGTGACGATGCAGAAAATCAAACCTAGAAGTTGATTTAGTGTCACCAAAGCTGTGATACTGACTATCACGTTAATTGACACCAAGATTTTGAGTGGCTTGTGGTAGTAGAGGGCAACACTTTTTACTAAGTAGATAAAGAACAGGCTCAGACATAGCATATAATTTAGGGAAACATGTTTTAATTACAGTAAAGCAACCAGAGCATTACTTAAAGTACTAAAATTGTAAATAAATTAAGCAGAGCAATAAGCATGGTGAGGGACTAAGAAAAGAAGCAAAGATAACTAACTGCAAAACATTTTAAAAACAACAAATTAATAGTGTGTACTCCAAGCTTATTTGAGGTCAGAATTTGGGGCCGCAACATTTAAACACAACATAACTCAGATGTCCACAAATGTCTCAGTGTAGAGAGAACAGTGAGGGTTGCAGGTTTTTTCTGTTTCTTTCTTTAACACATAAATACAA
>JAVSBV010000103.1:6273695-6294963 GCA_033117975.1 Parotocinclus spilosoma
GTGTGTGTGTGTGTGTGTGTGTGTGTGTGTGTGTGTGTGTGTGTGTGTGTGTGTGTGTGTGTGTGCGCGCGCGCGTGTGTTCATCACAAAAATAGAATCCAGTTGTGGATAAACCTCTAATCTGTCTGATTAATTAAAAATAGTATAAAGTCTATGCGATTATTCCTAGTATTGTGAAAATTCAAATCGTAAGCAGAGTGTGAGTAAGAATAATCATTCTGCCCCTATTATTCACTGAACCATTGATTTATATTCACACCACAGGCAAATATGCAGTCAAATCTGTAAGGGCTCCTAAAATAAGCAAGAGACTGTTGACAGTGGTCCATCTTGAAACCATCGGCCTACCAGGAATGGTTTCTCTGTTGCAGATTTCTTTCCATTATGTTGTCATTCAATTTGAAATGCACCACGTTTAAAAATGTCTGACATGCTTTCCATTAATGCCAGTCACTGACAGACAGATCTTTTGGGCTGGGAGCAGAGAGGCTTTGCGTACTTTGTATTCGCACCGAAAAAGTGGGGCGAACAAAAGAAGCGAAAGTGTTCTTTATTGAATTTTTGTCCAAGACATCGTAAAAAGGAGCTCGGCTCAAAATCTTTAAGCAGAACATACAGCTTTTTATCAGCCTTCGCTCCACTCCCTCGCTGGCCAGTGCTCACCCTTGTTACCCTTAAACGTTCTGGCCCGAGCACGCTTAGGTCATCAGGTCATCACAATACTGATATTTGTGGTGGATTAACAATGTACTTACAGCTGCTTTTAGGAGTCATTTTGACTGCATTTTGGCCCCTTTATAAGCGGGGCTGAGCACAGTTCAGAATACTGTACCCAGACACCGTACAGAGTGATCATACTCGTCAAACACACGACTCTTTGGGCGTCAAACATAGTTGGACACTTCAGTTTTTGTCCCAGTATGAGCATACCCTTAAATGGCTGACTTTAGTCTTGTTCCATGGAGGCACCCCTGTTTGCTTGGGTTACCACAGACCCAATGGCCCTGACTTGAGGAACTGGATGGGGAAGGACCTGGAAAGGTGGAACACAGGCATGGACTCACAGATTGAGAGCTGGCAACCAGAACCAACAGGAAGTTAGTAACCTAATGCCTAAGCATTAAACCTTAAAACCTAAAGCAGTTAAACCCATAAGCAAAGGAATGGTTTGCACCCTGTGGAATTGGCGCACAACAATGAAGTTTGAACTCGAAAGGCTAAGTGTTGAAAACCTGCCCTCTACCACGTGAGCTACTCTACTTAGTATCTCGATTGTAGGCAGGACTGTGTATCCGTTCCAAAGGATGCGAGGTGTTCCCTCTCTTAAGAGCATGGCCACTCTTGTAGGCCAGGAGGTCTGTGTCTAGGTTACCAATCTAGTCTAGGATCTGTTCCACCTTCAGAGTCCAGGGGTGTCCCCATGTGACAAGATCAAACAATTGATTACATGAATATTAAGGGTTCTAAAGGAGCTGCCATAAAAATCAAATGAAACATTTTTTTCACAGTATGTTAATGTACTCTGAGTTTCATGTCCTCATTGCTTTAGTTCTTAAAGGAGATTAATTTTGAGGTATGTTCTGGTCCTGTCTTGGAATGCTGAATCTCTTTTTAGCCTTAGTTTTGTCTGAAATGTGGAATATTGATATGAGAAACAATGTACCTATTTAGCCAGGCAACTTTGCCTCTGCAACTGGCTGCTATAGGAATGCGCAGATAGACACCACTGCTGTTCTTGACAGTAGGCGATATTGCTATTGAAATGTCTTCTTATTTTCAAACAATCTTTAATGGTTATTTGTTGGAACTCTTTGAATTCCCTGGCAACATGGAAATTACAACTGGTCATAGATAAAAGAGCCGGTCATACTTGTTTCCCATTAAAGAATTCCCTGCATTCTCTAAATTAAATTGTTTGGAACATGCCTTTCGGGTAACTTGAAGCCTGCCAAATGTTTCTTGCTCCAAGTTTTGAATATATACTGTTTTAGAACATTTAGCAGACGCCCTTATCCAGAGCGACTTACAACTGATACAGTCTTACAATTCAAGCAATTGTGGGTTAAGGGTCTTGCTTAAGGACCCAACTGTGGCAGCTTGGCAGAGGTGGGATTAGAACCCAGGACCTTCAGGTTCATTCACGTCCAGAGTCCAATACCTTAACCGCTAGGCCACCGCAGTCCCAAAGTTAAGTTAATAAGTTAATTCTTCTAACAAGGGTTTCCAGTAGAGTTTGGAATATGAATGTATGATCAGGCACTGATGTTGGACAATAAGACCTGACTTTTGAACAAACAGCTCTGACTGTTGGCATCCCAGTTTATCCCAAGCTGTCTGATAGAATCAAGCTAAGGATACTGTATAAGCCAGCCAAGCTGGCTATAAGTATTATCAACATTGGTAAATCAGTTGATAATGGGTTTTGTATCAGGATGTTAAGGGAGAAGTTGACAAACTTGCTGGTTGGGAAGGCAAAATGGAAATGCTTTTTGTTTTGAGAGTCACCTCTTTTAACTCTTTACTCTGTCGGAAGATGTAAGCAATTTACATAATTTTCAAATAAATATGATAGGATTTAAAACGGATTAAGTTATTTCGGTAATTACAAAATTAAGCTTTAGATGCTAGTTGCAGCGTGGGAATATTGTTGACCTGCTGTGCTGGATTGATGGGGTCTCCCTCTTTTGGCCTTTAGCAAAGCATCCAGTGCAAGCACTCGCCTGAGCAATGGCCTCATTTCCTCTGAGTATAAATCTTCTCTGCACTAGCCACTTCCACAGAAGCCTATTACTTCAGTATGGCCAGCCAGACTCAGCAATTACAACCCAGCTGTTTTTGAGGCTGTCTGGCTTTAAATACTCTCTGACATCTAATCAAGCCTGGAATAGTTGCATGTAATTACAGCAGTAAACAATATAATACAAAATTGAAGCACCTGGTGTTATTATATAAGGATAAATCACATTGAATGGAATTTTTTGAGCAAATCAAATCTTGTTTAGAGTCATATTGGGAAATTATTATTAATTGTAATATTAATTGTATTCATCTTATTCATAAAGATTATTTTTTGCACATTTTCTACTACAGGAATGACAAATAAAAGTCCAGCACATCAACCTAAAAATGTTGGACCTTTAAGCAAAGCCCTTAACCATCAAAAGCTTAAACTGTATGATGTAGTTTTGCTTCTGTAAATTGCTCCTCAACCTGGACATAGACCATAGAAGTAAACATGCCCTGGATGTGATACCTGTCCATCAAATGTCTCGGTAGGGGTTTCTGTTGCAGCACTGGTGATGATGTTTCAGACTCAGCTGAAAGTCACATCTGGGACTCAAAACATTGTGGATTGTTGTGGAGTGCTAGTGTCTTAGATCACTATGCAAACCGTGTGCTGCTGTAAATAATACAGAATAACCAGGGGAGTGTGGTGGCTCTGTAATGCTGTGGGGGAATGCTGTCCACCAGTGGATTGACTTGTCCACATAAAGAAAAGCTCACTGTCCTGGTGACATTTGTCTCCTCCAGGATGACACAGTACTCATCTACAGGGCATGGGGGATGTCAGAGTATAATTTAATAAGAAAATAGCACAAGGGCTTTAAATGTACCTATACTGCTCACAAAAATAAGGGGAAACTTCAAAATGAAATATCCCATGAAAAAAAATCCCTTAATTTTTGTGAGCAGTGTAGATATTACAACAACTAAAAATTTATGGAGCCAATGTTCTCAACCACTATATTTAATATACTAGCTAGGGCATCTATTCTTCCACAGTTTCAGAAGTTTGTAAAATGCATACAAAAGCAATTTAAGCTGTTCTTGGGGGCCTTTGTAGCAACAACACCTTATTAAAACGTTAAATGTCCTTATTCCATTGTTTGTAGACATACATTATTAAATTATATTTTAGTTTAACTATTAATCTTGCCTATTTGACTTTATGTACTGCATGTTGTGGTATAGTATTGTTAACTGTACCCAACTATACTGCTCACAAACATTAGAGGATACTTCAAAATGAAATCCCCCATTATGAAATATCCCCTAATTTTTGTGAGCAGTGTATTACTGGTCAAACGGTGTGAAACTCTACTCTGTTGTTACACCCATGCTCACTTCAACTGCCATTTCTGCACACATTGGAATAGTTAGGACAAGGCCTGACCCTGAAACCCTGTGACCTTGCCTCATCTGACACGTCCATGCAGTCTGTCTCAGACAGCCCCTAGGGAGGACATGAATTAGGCAGGGCAGTGGAGTGCACTATTTCCCCACCAAGGCGCCTCACCCTTCAGCCTGCACTTCTCCAATCTTTTCTATATTAAGAATAGAGGGAGTAGTGGAAGTCTACTGGATGCTTTTTATGACTAGATCTACATATTGAACTGGATGAACTTGGTGGTAAGTTGACTTCTTGCCTTGTTTTGTGATATCTAGAGGATCTTAATGACTTAAAGTGGGTTAAAAACTGTTCTTTCTGTTTCAGCCAGTGCAATGCTTAACCTCCATACAATGTACAACATGCCACAAATGTCTTTGATCTATGAAATACTGACATTAACCAAATATCCAGTCAAACACTTCCAGCTTCCTTACTCTCACCAGCGACCTTTTTTCCTGCAACAGTGCAATAGATTCAGAACCCCAGCAGTCTAGCTTTCCTTACCCTTGGTTATAATGGCTAGTATGTAAAAGCATCCAATACCCCTTACCGCCTCCCTCTTAACTCCACTCACTTATAGCAGATCTTTAATATTTATAGCTATGAAGCTAGGGGACCGGAAAAAGGGGGGTCAGAGGGGGTCTGCTCCTTGGGTAGCCCTGGTTGTGGTCCTGGGTGGTGGTTAAACAGCCCACACTGAGGCCCTGGCATGTTGAAATGATTAGGACACAGGAAGCTGAACCTGACACTGCTGACACCAGTCCCACCACCGCATCCTGCCCACAATAGCCTCACTACACATTGATGCTCCATTCTCCATGACAGGCCAGTCTGAATTATGCATTCTGATAAGAGGAACTTGTGGGCATGGACTTGTAAGGAAACCAGTTTATGTTATAGAATGTATCTGTTTTTAAAGATTAACTAACTAACATTTAGTAACTAATACAATATTAGGTCAGACTAACTCAAATTACTAGTTTACAGTAATTACACACACAACAGCCTATGATTTAGGACCAATTCCTGCTTAAAAATGGTATTTAATTAATTTACCCTAATACCATATATAAATCTAAGTTTAATGAAATTGTTTAAGCTAAATGCACTTTAAATTTCCTGACAATAATAATGTTTGCATTATTCTTCTTAACTATAGCCTTAACAACAATAAAGCAAACAACCTAAATATGCAGCTCAATATGCAGCTCTTGTATTCTCTCATATTACATTTCCTTCCTGAAATCATAACACTGGCAGGGCAGGGATACTTAAAATGTAAGAAAAAAAGAAAGGGAAAAAACAACATTTGATTGCATAATTTCCATATTTTTTTATCCTTTGGAGACTTGGAATTGTCTACAGTTACAAGCAAAAATACTCCTTCCTTCCGCCTGGCTCATACATGAATGGAAAACTAAACTAGAGAGTCTAGAGCATTATGCCAGGGTTCTGCTGCCCCCTAGAGAGGGAAATGTTTGTCTGTTTTTTAAGGTTGCATTATTCACGTTTTGATGAATGTACAGTGTGTGCAATAAGATATTGCATTGTTTTGGGAGTTTTGTGTTACACAGCCAAACTGGTTTTAATATTTTGTGTTAAGGAACCTGGACAATTGCCCTGTTCTCCCTCATCTGTTACGTTCCTTCAAACATCATAAGTTGATCGACTACTCGATTGAATCCTTTGATAGTTATTAAGTAATGCATGGAGCATGTGATATTTAGCAGCTTTAAGTATGTGCTGGACTGCACCATGTCTTGGATTTATACCTGGAATGAACCCAGTATTTTGAGGCTAGATTCCCAGCAACCATAATCCATAAAATGCAGACAGATTTGCAGACATTCATTTTATGATCAAGGGGGGCTATATTGCAGTTTCAGAACCAGGGCCTAAGTGATGTGAAAGAAAACCATTTACTTTAGATTTCTGTCTGCGACAAATGTTTTCTTTAATAACAAGCTGTCATTTTGTTGCCATAGGGATACTCAACCTCCACGGCCATAGACCGTTTTAGCTTGCTTGAGGGTTCGGGGCAAAACATCAAGTCTGCCACCATACAATTAGAGTGTTTAAGAGGCATGTTTGGCATTGTTTGATTCCCTGGATTAATGATGGCAGTCACTTAGCCCTCACCCAAACAAGAAGCAAGAAAGTTGACATTATTCAAGAATATTCTCTAGCGTTTGCCACTATATGAACAACAGAAAGTTAATGGCATATGAATGTCTCAAATTCATAACTGAAATATACACACTAAGTTTTATACTTATTTACCACTATGTTCTTTTACAAGGTTCAATGACTTGGTGTCAAGAGCTGCAGAGGACCGTGTGGTGCTATCACAAAGAGCAGCACATTTTCTATTATGTACCAAACTAACTCTGCACAGACTCTATTGTACTCGTGAAGAAGGTGCGTTGTTTTCCCAATAACAAACCCTTGAATCATCAAAGACCTGAAGTACTGTATCTTTTCAGCACAGAAATTCCAAAACATTTGCTGTTTGTCATAGGTAACTGAAGATAGAATTGTCAGTTCTGATGTCCGGGTAACACAGCTGCTGTATCATAGAAGTATAGAAACATGGTGGAGGACTTTGTGGAATGGTGCCATAGGAACAACCTGCTCCTGAACACTACCAAGACCAAATAGATTGTGCTGGACTTTCGCAGGGCCAGATCAATCTTACAGTGTCTATTCAGAGTGGCACTAAAGAGGTTTAAGACCTACAGGTATCTTGACTACATTTGGATAATAATTTGGACCGGTCAGTCAACTCAAACATTTTATACAATCCTGGCAGAGCTGGCTCTACTTTCTGAGGAGACTGTTCTATTAGACTATGGTGTTTAGCTGTCTCTTTTATGCTGTGGTGTGTTGAAAAGGATGCAAAAATAAGAGAGGAGAGATGTGACTGGACAAGCTGGTCAGGGGAGTAGGGTCTGTTGTTGGTGTGAAGCTGGATTCTGTGGTGAAGGTGGCTGAGAGAAGGACACTGCACAATCTGCTGTCCATCACGGATGATGATGGACACCCACTGCACACCATCATCATGGACAATAGAAATAAGTTCAGTAGCAGGTTGCTGACAGACTCAGGAGAGTGCCATCAAGCTCTACAAGTCTTCCCAATGGGGCCGGTAGAGGGAAGAGAAGAGATGAGGACTGAATCAGGTTAAATTAGAGTTTTATTGAACTGCACGGTATGACATTTTACTGTACATCCTGTCCATCTACATTTCTGGTCATTTCAGACTCTCCATTTTACTTACATTACTACTTTATAATGCCATGCAGACAAACTTTCTTGTACATATTTATTTATTCACTCAGTGCTATAAGGAAGATACTTTTTTAACATGTATCTATAGCTTACTACAAGACCATGATGTATTTCACACAGCACTGTTACATCCCTTATAGCCAAATTCCAATAAACTGAGTATTGGTCGACCACTAAAAAACCTCAACAATGGTTTTGGTAGCCTTTGCTGACGCAGCATGCAACATGTCCAGTGTTTTATGACTCACCCTGTGTCCTCTGACTTTTGACTCACCCTGACTCACACTGCACATTTAAATTTGGTACAAAGGAAGAACGCATCAAGTGAAAATTCTAAATCACTATTGATTACAAATGATAAGCAGTGGAGATTATTATATTGATAGACAAACAATTCAATATACTTACATAAAGACAAGTGAGTGACATATTGGTTATTACTACCACAGACAGCACTGTCTTTTTATTCATCTGGAATGCAATCACTCACAGTGTTTGTATTTGAACGTATTTAAATATAAGTCTATAATTGTATTTTGCCACACGCAGAACAAACTGTGCAACGTCTTTTATTCAGGATAACAAGTACCAGAAATGTTTTTTTGAATACAGAACTGTATGTATATAAAATACAATAAAAATAAACAACTATGCTGTAAGCATCTTTAGTATGGATATTTAATATTTTACTAATCTTGAATAGCAGAAAAAAAACAATATGTTGTGGTCAGTACTGGTACTAAATAAATAGAGAATGCTGCAGTATCTTGGCAATATAAACTACATACTTCCTTACAACATATGCATATTATGGCATACAATAAGGAGTTGGAAGAAGTTCCACAATACATAACGCAATTTTATCACAATGCATTATGGACGGTAAACAATGCATGCTCCTTTAGTTCCAATTCACAAAGGCAACACAGTGTATGAGCTGCTTGGATTGGGGGGACTGGGTCTGGGTCACCGAGGTACAGAGGTACCCCAGTCACAAAATGCTTTCTTAAGTTTCCAACAACAGCCATTAGTCATCTTGGTTAGCTTTAGCACTGCAATACAGAGTATACTATGTAATGGTTCTAACCCAAAAACATGCACAAACCTACTTAAATAAACCCACCTGAGAGCACAAGGCAAACAGACATTGATTCAAAATATAAGCTTTATTTATTCACCCACACAGACTCTGATCAGAGTTTAAAACAGTAAGCATGTTTACACACACACACAAACACACACAGAAAACAATACAGGGGATGGGTGCTGGTTTGGTTCAGGTCAAGCGAGACAGGATCCTCCAGCAGAATTGGTCACGGAAAAGTCAGATACTCTCACACCTGGCCCGCAAAAAGACTATGACCTGAGACTATGACCACAGTTGTAAGCACTGAGTGCTGGCCTTCCTAGTACTAGCCTGGCAATAACATTTGCCACCTAGCGTGAATAACAACTTAATAATTACAGCAGATCTTGATAGGTACCATTCAGCAGGTGAAATAAAATGTACCACTGATTCCTCTGTTTTTTTTCTTATTCTGTAACTAAACTTTTGTCAACATGGAAGGCATTTTAGTAAATAAAGGCCAGTCGGAAAAAGATCTTGGAAGCTGCATAATTATTCCTTTTGAGCAGTCTTAACAAAAACGCATTCAAAGATCTTTGTTGAGGTGTCTAGATCAGCTTTTACCATCTCATCATGGATGTTATTAATAACACAGGCTTTTCAATTACGTGTATGATGGCATGCCATATCAATAATTTTTTGGGCTGACTAATGGCAATGTCAAAGATGCCATCTGTTGGTGGTGAATCTGCAGGGTCACTTGGCACTTGGTTCTAGTCTATTGATGACTTCTTGTAAACGCTGGTCCCATTGAGCTGCTTGTTCATGTTTTCCCCCTTGGCAGCTTTCTTAGCTAGATCTTCCACATAGGCACTTATTACTTCGGGCACTTCTTTTTTTTAACTTGCCATCTTTATTCTTATAGGTTTGCTGAAGCTGTTGTTGTAGTCAGGGTGATTTAATGCTGAGCACAGGGCCGGCCCTTCCATTAGGCAATATAGGCAAATGCTAGGGGCGCCGTCTGTCCACATAATCATAACTTCATTGTTCAATAATATTAGTCAAATGAATAATTATTATAATAACAAGATATGACACCTGATGCTTCTCTTCATGAGAGATTTCAATATCTGACAGATGTTAATGACAAATTTGAAGTGCTCCTCAACTTCCCCAACATGGCAGTTGAAGAGACGCTAGAGCACTTTGAATCTCTGAGCACTGCTCTGACCCATGATGGACAGCCAGATATTGATGACAGGTAACTTACAATGGAGATGCAAAGTTTTCCTCATTTGCCTTCAAAAAATATGACAAGCACTGAAGTCTTGTTCTTCCTTCATGAGAAGAAGCTGGCAGAAATTTACCCAAATATGTGGGTGGCCCTTAATATCTTTGTCACTCTTCCTGTTACAGTGGCTGCTGCTGAAAATAGCTTCTCTAGGCTCAAACTCATTAAAGCATACCTGAGATCTGCTATAGGTCAAGATCGCTTTAGTGGACTTTCTATGAATAGTATAACTTGTGAGATCTCACAGCAGCTTTCCTATGATGATGTCATAGATGACTTTGCTCTAAAAAAGGCAAGGTGAATTAGACTGTAAAACAATGTTGCAGTAGGCATATTGCACTGATTTGCACTGGTGGTAGTTGTTGTATTTTATTTATTTATTTGCACTACCTTATGTAAAATAATAATAATAAAATAATATATTTTAATATAGTTTTTTGTGCAACACCTTTATGTTAATTTATTGTATACTGTTACATTTGTAATTAATTTACTTTTCGTAATTTTCGTTTTCGTTCTAAAATAAAAAAATTAAAAAACTCAAAAACATAAGTCAAGTCAAGTCAAGTCAAATTTATTTCTATAGCGCTTTTTACAATACAGAATTGTCACAAAGCAGCTTTACAACAAAGAGGTTTGATGCCATACAGAAATATAGTGTAAGAGTTTAGTATGAGAGTCATTGTGTCCCTAATGAGCAAGCAGAGGCAACAGTGGCAAGGAAAAACATAAAGCTTTGCAGTGTCTGTGTGAGTGTATAAACCTGATGATTGATGATGCAGGGGGCACCAACCAAAATCTTGCCTAGGGCACCACATTGGTCAGGCTGAGCATCGAGGATTTTGGCTGTTTCCTTTCTATAATCCTTTGCCATGTTCCAGGCATTAACCATTTTTTATTTTTTTTTCTAAAGCTTAAGTTGTTGGTAAAAGTTTCTACATATGTGCTCTTAATTTTCATCTGTAGTATCATCTAGTGCTCTGAACCAATTTCTCAGCTTAACCACTAATTATCACTAACCACTAACTCTGAGTTTGAGTCTGAATTTGAGTTTTGCAATGTCAATGTGCTTTCTGAGCTGACTCTGCTCTTTTCAACATTGCATGACTAAGTGGTTGTCACAATACACATAAGCTCCACGATGGGCTCTCACATTTTGAATGGATCTTTGCTATTTGGCACCAATTCCAATGTGACCAATCTTGTTAGTAGTATGACCATTTGGCGAGTTCCAGGTGAGTTTGATGTCTTGTGTGGAAATTGTATGCCAGTATGTAGATACAAGCCTGCAAATAGCCTGCCTTTATCATTCATCATGTCACGGCCATGTTTCCACAATGCATGTTCAAACTTGGTGTTGTCATTACCAATCTTAGTGTTCATGTCTTCCATGAGCAACAGCATGCAATGCTGTGGGACCTTTGAGACTGCTTATTATATTAATTTATATGAATTCTTAGTATATTATTATTATCATTATTATATTATTATACAGAGGTGTGAAAAAGTGTTTGCCCCTTCCTCATTTCCTGTTTTTTTCCTGGCCAGTAGGTTTGGATATTTTTCTCCCTTAATAATAAACACCTTGCATTTTGTGTTTACTTGTGTTATCTTTGACTACTATTTAAATTGGTTTGATGTTCCAAAACACTCAAGTGTGACAAACTGTAACGTTGGGTATAAACAGCTGAGGGAAACGCAGGGTACAGAAACCAGGTTTTATTCCAAATGGGAAAGGCAATACTAAACAACAGGCAGTCCAGGGTCGATACACGGCAAACGGGAGCAACCAGGAGAGACGGAAGAGGAATCGGTAGGCGGAAACAGGTCGGCAACGGTAAATACGGCGATAATTCAAAGAGGTGAGATGGAGGTGAAAACGGTAGACGGAAACGGGTGGGCAACAGTAAGTAAATCGTATATAAATGGCACATATGGAATGCTTAGAACTCCGGAAACTAAGAGACTTAGCAGTGAGGCTGTAACGACCGAGTGAATATAAAGAGTGTGTAATGAGGGGAGTGAATGAGCTGCAGGTGTGTGTAATCAGTACGTGGGTGACGGTGAGCGTGTGTGGGTGTGGTCTGCCGAGCAGAGCGTTGGTGTGACACAGGTCCACGACGGTCAGTCCAATGACCAGGAATCTGAATATCCATGAACACCTGCTCCGTAGTGTGATGGAGCCCCTTCCTGTTTCAAATAACAGCCATCTTCAGACAGAATGGTTAGGAACACTGTTTCCCATATTATTGTCAGGTAACACTTACCAATTACATTGGTACCCCATATTCTGCACCACACCATAACCTTCACATCACCTACTGATGTGTCTGACATCCGTCAGCTGGGTCTTGAAGGGGTGCCACATATTGGTATGAAGAATTTGCATAAGGGATGACTGGCTGACACCACATTTTGGTTTGGATTGTAAAACGTGCAAGTCACTCTGGATAAGAGCATCTGCTTAATGTTGTAAAAAATCTGCTACAACATGCCGGCGTGCTGCTTCTTGCACTTTTTAAAAAACCTGATGAAACAGTTGTTGAGGTTTCTGTCGGTAGCAGTCTTCGGACGACCACAAAATGGCTTGTCGTCCAGAATCCCAGTTTCTTTGAATTCGACTATGAGGGATGAAACAGTGCTGTGTTACATGGATGGTCTTTCTGGGTGTCGATTGTTGAACTCTGTGGCTATGATATGGCAGCTGCATTTACTGTTTTAGAATCATTAATTTCATCTTCACTTACTTGTGACGAACAACAAGTTGTGTTTTTTAAGCACAAGATATTGCAACTGATTGTGGCAATCGATTACTGAGACAAATCTGGACTTTTTTGTTTTGCTACAAGACCTACCTTCATATTGGAAAAACTTGCTCTTGGTCCAGTATTGGGGCATTCAAGATGTTCCAGACAAATCCTAAAAGATAGGTCCCTCTCACCCATTACTTGCAGTGGTATTCAAATATGTAATTTCTCCTTTTGTTTCTGAAATAAGACAGTCCTGTGTCTTTTGATTCACCCTGTATAATAACCAAGAGTACCCTACCCTGCATATTTGAGATCCTCCATACTCTTCTGCCATTCCGCTCATCATCTACTGACTGAGCTCAAATTTGGTTGGCCTTCATATTTTAATGCAAGGAAATATTAACTATGAAGAATGAGAAACCTTGTACAAACCTAGCCTGAAGATGTAGACCTAAGCTCAAAGATAAATGCAGCAAGCATTTAAACAGGTATGTTTACTTGCTTTCTGTATAAATGAAGTGAAAATGTAATAAATAATTGGACTTTTGTTTGAAAGTATGGCTCATTAGGTAGAAATGTGTTAGCTGACCTAAATGCAGTTGAGTATGAAGTAGGACTATAGTAGGATATAAGATAAAGGAGTATAGGATATAGGGCAAATATACTGCATTAATCTCAATTTTGTATTGGTGAGGAACATGAGCTACAGCCACTCAAACTGCCACTTTACTGCGTGCTTGTTTGCCAGCGTAGTAGTTGCACGCACTGTTAAATAACCTCACAGTTTCTATTAAAACTGTCATCTCTTATCACGAGTTGCGTGCCATATTTGAAAACACTCTTCGTCTCTCCCTCTGGCTCTGGTTTCATTGCCTTATTAGACTGCCCTTACCTGAAATATTCAGCCACCAGCCACTTTAATAGGTACACCTGTTCAGCTGATTGTTAACGCAAATATCTAAGCAGTCAATCACATGGCACCAATTAAATGCAATTTGGTATGTAGACCTGGCCAAGATGACCTGCTGAATTTCAAACCATGTATCAGAATGGGGACAAAAGGTGATTCAAGTGACTTTGCATGTGGCATGGTGTCATGTTAATCTGCTGGGATTTTTCTGCACAGCCATTTTCTGGGTTTACAGGGAATAGTTTATGCCAGAGGACAGGCCAGGTCAGGTTCTCTTTAAAAAATACTTGTTCTTTTTGACAGTGTGCATGCTCATGTGTTAGGTGTGAAGATTTTGGCAAACCCTCATTATGAATCTACTGAAGACATTTTTTTCCAGAAAATGAAGTATTTCTCACAGAAATGTATTGCAATTATACTTTTGTTTTACACATTTATTTCCTTTGTGTGTATTGGAACAACACATAAAAAACAGGGAAAAAGTCAAACATAATATAGTTTTAAGCAAAAATAGGCCAGACAAAATTGTTGGCACCTTTTCAGAACTTTGGGTAAATACCTTTGTTTCAAGCATCTGGTGCTCATTTAAACTCACTTCAGGCAAGTAACAGGTGTGGGCAATATAAAAATCACATCCGGCAACATTTAAATGAAATGAAATGCTATGGCATGGAGACCAAGGAGGACACAGAGACATAAAAAAGCTAGACTGCAGTTTGCCAAAATGTATGTGAGTAAGAAAAAATCCTTCTGGCAAAACGTCTTGTGGACAGACCAGACCAAGAGAGAGCTTTTTGGTTCTGACTCATTTTTTGGAGTTTTGCTTAAAATGATATTACGTTTGGCTTTTTCCAGTTATGTATTGTTCCAATACACACAAAGGAAATAAACTTGTGCATAACAAAACATGTATTATTGCAATACATTTCTGGGATAAATACTTCATTTTCTGGAATGGGGTGCCAACAATTTCAGCCATGACTATACATACATTAATAGAAATTTTAGTAAAATACCTACATGTTGCACACCAGTCATTATGCTAAAACATAATTCTAAAACAAATTAAGTACACATGATTCACATCGCACATACTGTTTACTGTGGTCCTGCAGGCCCATAATAAGGTCATATTAATATAATTTCAACTAATGTGCATACATGTATCTTAAGAATGTATCCCACATTTGCACACACCTGAATAATTACAGGTGAGAGAGAGGAGACTGTGGCCTAGCGCACTTCACAGCTGCTTCCCACATCAGTTACTTCCTGCCACAGATCCACAGATGTCGTGCGGGTAACTCGTTTTCTCATGGCACACTTCAAACGTGAGACTTCAAACCTTTTTTCTCTCGCTCGGTTTAGGGCAGTGGCACGCTACAAATACACCTAGGCACACTGATGAACAGACTGAGATAACCGCTATATACCGGGGACTCACGAAAGAGGAAGCGTCCTGCGTGCAAAAGATAACCAGTCACACATATAGCGATACAATCAATACACCTTCATCACACATTGTGCATGCAATGGATACAAACATGTCGTGGTAAAAGCACGCATGCAAAAATGTACATTTCTGTCTAAACATAATCTAGGTCACAAAATCAGAAAATAATGTAGTCTCAACACTATCTCTAAATACAAGTCCTCGTACGTAAAAACATTTATTTGCATGCTGTTATGTAAAGTCACACATGGATACACACACCTGGACTAAAGTGTAACAGGTGCAGTAATGAAGTATCCTGAGGTCCTTCACAGTGGTTTGACTTGCATTCGTCCTTCGTGCTATGCAAGATCAGTACTGAGACCAAAGGAGGTATAGGTATATTTGTGTTCACCCATTCGTACAACAGGAATTCAATCTCAAACAGGAATTTTATTATATGCGCTGAGTAATAGGTGTCACCTCCCTGTGCGTGCTGAACTGCAGCAAACCCACTGTAAACAACATAATGCCCACATACTGCAGCCTTGCTAATAGTTTACTGACTCTTGGTAAATGCAACTAAACTGCAGCCAACTAAACTGCAACCATCCTCATTTATTTTTAGCCTCTTGGACTCAACTATCAAATACTGATAGACAGTGATTAACTTTTATTGAAGGGAATGCGGCCGGCTGGTTGCAAGGCCAGTGCTTGATCTGGATGATGTCATACACTTGTGTCATGGAGCTTTATTTATCTGAAATGTATTATCCAAAGAGTCACACCATGCCAGCTCACACGCAAAGGTGCCTTACATGCCATGTGAAAACATTAATCATGACTACCTTGATAAAAAATAAATACAGTAGTGTCTATAAAATAACATGGTTTATGTTGAATACATAAATATTATTTAGTATTTAGTGTTTAAAAAAGCCAAGACTTTAATGTTTAGAAATGTAAATCTGGGAAAAAAGATAATGTTAGCAACCATATGACAGGGAAGAATGGTTATTCCATTAACAGACACTGGTCAAATTCAACATGTACAACCATAAACAGACACTTTATTAGGTACACCTTGCTAGTACTAGGTTGGACCTGGATCAAGTTTCCTCAGAACTTCCTTAATAGGTAATGGTATAAATTGAAATTTACAATTGACAATGTGCTCGCAACATTTCTCATAGAGTTTGGTCCATAAAGACATGACTGCATTACATGGTTGCTGCAGACTTGCCAGCTGCACCTCCATGATGCAATTCTCCTGTTCAATTACATTTATAGGCTTTATTGGGTTAAGCTCTGGTGACTGTGGAGGCTGACTGAGAACAGTGAATGCACTTTCATGCTCTAGAAATCAGTTTTAGATTTGATTTGAGCTTTGTGATATTAACCTGCTGGAAGTAGATATCAGCAGATGGGTACACTGTAAAAGGATGGACATGATCAGCAGCAATACTCAGGTAGGCTGTGGTATTTAAAAGGCCCAAAATGTTCTTAGAAAATATCCCCACACCATATATATATATATATATACATGCTTTCGTGCTGGTTGTGGCTAATTCTGACCCCACCATCGGAATGCCACAGCAGAAATTGAGACTCATCAGACTAACTAAAACTTTGTTGTAATGTAATATTAACTTGGTTGTAAGTTACTGTTGAAATTCGATGGGCTCAAAACAGCCTGATTATTCACCTCTGACCTCTAGTATCAATAAGGGATTTTCCCCCAAATAACTTTTTCACACTTACTGAATCTTTTCTCATTTTGGACCATCCTCTTTAATCATATGGTTTAAAAATGACTGTGCATGAAAATCCCAGAAGATCATCAGTTTCTGAGATACTTAGAAATATCCCCTAATTTTAGGTTTAGGTTATCAGTCCATGCCTTGATGCAACCCCAGTAATTAATTTTCTATCAAGATTTATCCTACTTTATTCCCCACACAGATTTTTAAACATAATTACATTTGATTATAAGTATTATACAACTTTGAATTGACTATGGTTAGATTTGTATCAATAAACTGCTTTTATATGCTGGGGCCAATATATTTATGGCACTTGAATAGCATATCCCTGGCATTACCTAATCCATTGTGTCTCTTCTTATCTCTTCCTTGTGTGTGTGTGTGCTCTTCCAGACTCTCTCGTACATTTTACAGCATTTAGCAGACGCCTTTATCCAGAGCGACTTACAATATCACAATTTAAACAATGTTGAGTTAAGGGCCTTGCTTAAGGACCCAATTGTGGCAGCTTAGCAGAGGTGGCATTTGTGTGTGTGTGGTAAGCAGAGCAATATGTGTTCAGATCTGAATGTCTTTAAGTTTTTGCCATTCCTTCTGTGCACTTTTTATTAGCAAATACAGGTTTAAGGATGCATTTTGCACCATAATTTTCCACTGCATACATTACATGGCTTAACAATAAAGGACACAAGTGAGCCCAGATTTGAATGCCAGTGACAGCTTCTGGTCAGGTAAAGCATCACATAGTTTGTTTGTTTATTTCATTTATTTAATTTCACATCAGCATCAAGAGCTATTCACAGCAGGAGCAAGTTACATGTGTACTAATCAGACAGATTCATACATTCAAACCATTTCAGGTCAACCATTTAACCCAACCCAGTAGTTCCCAATTTCTTTCTGTGTCAGGTAGAGTCCAAACCTGGGATCTTTGGAGGCATCCATGATAACAGTTTGCAACACCATGCCACACCAGCATGACACAGATTTCAGAGAGACAGCTACAGCAACAACTACATTGCCTTGAATTGGACTGGTGCCCCATTCAGAGTGCATGCTTACCTGAGACCTGTTTATTCCTGAATAGACTTTGAACCCCTTTTCTCCTGTGTCCCACTAGACGAGATAATGGAGGGCAAAAACAAATTTACAGGCCTTGATATCAGATAATTTGAGTACTGCTGTTCTAGTTATTGTTCTCTGTAAGTGTGAATATTTCCCTTGCTACATAAAATTTTCATCTATGTCTATGTTGCTTTTGCAGCAAACTAGTATGCCAAAGCACATTGGTTCATGACCACTGCATTCAAGAACAGCTGCTATTCCGATGACTTATCAACTTTTAAAAATGTTGAAGTAAATATAATCAAAACATATGAAAAGAGGGTTATTGGTAATAAAATGAATAATCATGCAGGTAATAAATAAATGTGATTTAAAGATAAAAGCCCAAAGCAAAATGAAACTTTATTAAAAGTTATTGAGTCTCCTATAAATGTAACCTTAAGTGCCCTCATTATGGTTGATAAGAGTCGCTGGTCTGATCATGTTGCTTGTTGATTCTCATGTCATTCCTTTTAGCTCACAGCAGCTGAGCTCTAATTAATCAAGTGCTTTGCCACTTTCTGACATTTTCTTGGCGTGTAAGACTTGCTGAAATAAACTGATGTGATCTCAGCCTTACAACGAGTCAGCACTTGTTTTTTTTTTTTTCACTGAGCCCTGTCCAAGGCATTAAAGGGTACATAATTAAAATGTTTCCCTTTTCCCTTTTTATGTAAACATCATTACCCTATCATTTCAAAGACAGCACAAAAGCTGAGTTTTGAGTCAGGCAATCCCCTCATGAGACAAGCAGCTTAGACTGGCATGTTTTAGCATGTTTTCACTCTCACTGAATCAGACAAAATCACTTCCCTTTTAAGATGCAGCTAATAAATCAGTTGATCATTTTTGTTTATTATTGTAAATTGATCTTTAAGAACCAACTTTGCCAAACTTTAGTCATCTCTTTATCCTAGATGTAGACAATGATTTTGCTTGTTTAGTTTGCATTGACACTACATTTATATTTATGTCATTTAGCAGACGTCCTTATCCAGAGCGACTTAATAATAGTATTAAGTAATACTATAATGAGTAATACAGTCTTACAATCCAAGCAATTGTGGGATAAAGGCCTTGCTCAGGGACCCAGCTGTGGCAAAATTGGGCATTTAACTCTGGACCATAGTCCAGTACATTAACCACTAGGCCACCTCATCCACTACAAGGCTAGAATTATAAACAAATATAGATGGTAAACTAATATTGATGAAAGCTTTCATATAATATTAATCAAATTCTGTGTCAAAATCATGATACATTCGCCTAAATTTACAACAAGATTGTTATTATAAAAATAGTCTCAAGTAGACTTTCTTTTGTAGTTTCTGACACTGTTAACCACAGTCGTCTAAAAAAGGAGGCACCACAAACCTTTTGAAACTGGAATAATTTTCCTCCTAAGATAATTTAGTTTTGTGCCCAATTAAATCTTAAAAAGATTTTTAGATTTTTAAATTAAATTAATTAAATGAAGTTATCACAACCTCCATAGAGTAAAACACTACACATTTCTGCATGAATAAGACCCTACTTTGACAAATTATTACTTTTGTTCAGAATAAGCTTCTTCACTGGTAACGACGCGGCTTTCCTCTCACTCATTCCCGCAGCTTTACAGTGCTTTAAACAGTGTGGACGCTGAGGGTCTTCAGAGTTCAATAGCGAAGCAAACAGTGCAGCGAAACGAGACGAGCCATTGGATAAATGCTGGGCTTTGTCCTGCCCATCGGACACTCAGCGTCTCTGGGGGTCTATGGGGCAGTGGGCTGGCCTCAGCTGGCTCGCTTCTGCATGATGATTGGATGATCTGTCTGAGGCTGAATCCTTTTTTGATTGACAGCGAAAGGAGCGAATCAGCGATCTTTTGGTGTAAACATCCATGGAAGCATTTAATTTAATTGTTTTTATTTTAATTCTGTTCTGAGTTGAGAGGACACTAGTCAAGTCCCTGGAAAAGAGGCCTTGTTGGTACGACAGGGTCACAGATCATTTACTTGAAATGGAGCGGAGAGTAGAATTTCCGTATAAATAAACCGACACATTTTATGAAAATTAAATTGAGCTTCCCCTCCTTAAAAGACCAGCATCCGCCACTGAAGCATGACTACATCATTCAGGACTTTGTTAAGTGATATGATGTCCTCTGTTTAAATGTGGTTCTGTGTACATGTCAATGATATAAATTATTTCTGATAAAAGGACAGGACAGCCAGGTAAAGCATCGACAAAAACTATTTGATTACACACATCAGTGTCTACCAACACATTTATTTTTAAAGGCATTTGTCAAAAAATATTGCAAGGTAGTTTCTTCTGAAATCAGGAATCATTTTTTGTTCTTCTGAGGAATTTGCGTTGTTTCGGTTATGCTTTTAAAGTCAAGAGATTTGAAAGTGAAAATAGTGAACAACCTATGTTGTTACTCTAGAATCCCATCCTCATTTATCCATTTTTCTACATTTAAAATCGTTCTAAATAATTCACAAGTCAAGTCAATTCACAAATCAAAACTGATCTCAAATATCATTACCAAATATCAAATATCCCACTAATACAGAATTCAGATGTTTCAAGGCATGTTAAGCTTTGTGTAGACACGTAAAAGCAGGTGTGTGTACCTGTCCAATTTGTTCACAAGGTGTCTGGTACTCGGCACGCTGACACAGGTCTTTGACTCGCTGGTACTTGGGAAGATAGTTTTCTTCCTGTGCCATATCCTTTTCATCAGGAATCACTTTGTGGAGTAATTTACTAAAGAGAACACAGAATTCCCTTATTCAGCCATTCAGTAGTAGTTTGATTGTTCGTTTATTTAAGGTCACATCAACATCAGCAGCTATTCATGACCAGAGCAAGGACATTACTTGTCAGAAACACGATTACTGGGACAATTAAGAGTGACCAATTATCCTAAGGCATTGTCCTTACCAAAATGATACCTTTGTAATGCAAAATCTACTTTTATAGAGCGCAAAATGTTCAAATCGAAGTGATATTAGTATGTGTTTTTGTGCTTTAGTAAATTATAATCAACCATTTTGACAAAACCTACAGCTATTTCACAGGGTCAAAATAGGAAATTGTAATTAAAAGCACTTTAAAACATTTAATTGATAGTGTGTTAACTTTAACAGCCCTAATTATCATCAAGCATGAATTATTTTGTTTCATATTTTTACATTTAGTAAAATAAGTAAACATTATCAATGCAATTCAAGAACAAAATAATTGTATATTGTGACAGTTTAATGACAGAACAAATTCCCAAATTCAGACCATAAAAAATGAAAGAAAATTCATTTAATATGTAAAAAAAACCCTGTCCTAACAACACAGTAATATAAATAAATGCTCTATACCAAATATTGTAATCCATAATGTAATTCATAATTCCAGAATTCTGACCATTAAGCAATAGAAATAATTTGGATAAAGGACAATTTTAATTTGAATCATTCGATAAATAATTATATATATATTTTTTTCCGTC
>JAVSBV010000103.1:6302389-6314822 GCA_033117975.1 Parotocinclus spilosoma
AATAAAAGTATGAGATTTAAGGGAAAACACAAAATTGTCTAGGTGACCCCAAACTTTTGAACGGTAGTGTAGATATGGCTTGACTTGAACCAGATGCCCTGTTTATGTAAGAAAACCCAGAATGAACTAAAATTCCTGCTTGAAAATTCCTTCCTTCTGTATCTTAGAAGGTTTCTCTTCTGGCTTCTCATTTCAAGTCTAGACTTGACTTTTACCAAAACATCTCTCTGACAATATCTGTTGTTATTTTTAAGCTATTATTTATTTTCATGTTTCAACACCTTTTTTCCTTGTTAATGTCACGGGGGCTCTGGCACCTATCCAGAAATAACAATGGGCTCAGGAGTAAGCCAAGACACTCTCTCAGACACAGCCATTGTTACATTGTTACAACACATTTATTGTTATGGGATGCTTGACCAATCCAAAAGCCCCAACTGGCACTCGAACCTGTATCCCTGAGGTGATGGACTAACATAAACATACGAAAATAAAGGTGCACTTGAACTTCAATTAGCAGTTACATTAAATGTTCTAGTAATGATTCAATTCAAGAGTTCAGCCTGGCCTGTGAATTAATAAACATACATTTTGGTACAGTGATTTGAATGAAGAATGTGTATGCAGAGATCCTGTTCATTCCATAATGAGCAACAATCGTATGCCTTACCTAGCTAACATTTAAAAAAAAGTCTACTATATAGTCGAAGGGGCATGGATGCACTGACTGTATTCATGAGAACAATGAGTTCTGCATCTCCACTATCGAGTATTAGCAGGTGACAGCAGATGTGAGGCGCTTGTTGTAAACACTTTTGTATGCTGGGATGCTGGCAGGTAAACTGGATTATGTAGCAGTACACACAGCCGTGTTGAAAGCATTCTGGCTTATTTATAAGGACGAAGTTGTGAGTCAACATGTGATCAGAAGCCATGCTGAAAAAAAGAGGATATTTTGATTTTATAATGTGAATTGTGCTATGTTCCCTTAAAGTATAATGGTTTTAATGACCAACACTACACAGCCGTATCAGAACATTATGACCTACACTCACTGTCCATTATAGCAGCTCTGTTGACCATATGGGATTGCTTTGTAGTTTTACACTTACAAACTGTAGTCCATCTCTTAATTTGAATACTCTTTTAGTTCCCTCTACTTTGCTCTTCAGTTGTCAGGACCACCACATATCAGGTACTGTTTGGGTTGTGTAACTTTCTCAGCACTGCAGTGACCCTAATGTGGTAGTGGTAGTGTTACTGTGTTGTGCTGGTATGAGTGGAATACAGCAGTGCTGCTGGAGTTGGAGTGGACATCTTTTATGTCACTGCTGGAGTGGAATGCACAGTGTTTAAAAACTCCAGGAGCACTGCTTCTGTTACATTCACTGCTCCTGCTTCATTTATCACACTATCACTTCATCACCACATCATTGTCAATGCAGTGCTGAAAATGATCCACCACCCAAATAGTACCTGATCTGTGGTGGTCCTGTGGGGGTCCTGACAATGAAAAAGCAAAGTCAGCGGAGTAAAGGGGTTTACCGACATATGTAGGGAAACAGATGGACTACAGTCTGTAATTACAGAACTACAAAGTGCTCTTATATGGTAAACAGAACTGATATAATGGACAGTGAGTGTAGAAACAAAGGCTGGTCATAAAATTCTGATATGACAGCCACAGCCATGTGTGTGTTTTTGAGCACCTCGTTACAAAACCATACTGCTTCATTAGCGTTCACTCTCTCGGGAAGGATTGGGAACTGTGTTCAAAAACATGACTTTGAGGATTTGCTTCTGTTCTACCAAAAGTGAGGTCAGGCACTGATGGTAGTAACTTTTGAGTCACAGCTACAGTATGTTGGACAGGAAAAAATGCAGGCCAGTCTAGCTGTTCCACAAAAATAAATCTAATTTGAAATCAAAATAGTTTATTTATGAACCTCGTAGGGAATGCTCTAAATTAGGAAAGGGTTTTCTCCAAAGTGCTACCACAATGTTGGACGCGCACAGTTCACTACGATGTCATTGTATATTTTGGTATTAAGATTTCCCTTCACTGGAACTAAGATGTCTAGCCCAAACCAGCAAAATATTCCTTTGCCAACAAACTTTACAATTGACATTATGATACTCTGGATTTTGTCTGACAACCATCAAACCCAAACTTGTCTCTCAGTTGGGCATTGAGGCCTTATTAATCTCCCCAAATACCACATTTCCACTTCTCAGGGGCCTAGTGGTGAACAGAAGTCGCCTCCAAAATTGAGATTGTGTATGGTGATCTTTGACTAAACCTAATTCATGAATGAACCTAATTCATGAAGCTCCATGCCCTGCCAAACAGGTTCTATGATGACATTGACTCCAGTGGCAGTTTGCAATTCAGTCCCTGGTTTTTAAAGCTTTTGTGGCATTGCTGTCATTACCATTGTTTTGCTGTATGCATAACTTTGACCACTAGCTGGAAAGGCTAAAATTTGGGTGTCTGCATACTTTTGGTAGGGTAAATCTTTCATTTGTTTGATTTCATGACTCACGAGGGTTTACTGACCCTAAAGATATATACTGCAACCACAGAGCCAAACATGGCAACTGCCAAAGCGTTTTTATAATGCTTCTATATTTATTTTTGTCAGTCTCATAAATATCTGTGGCTTGATTTAAGGTTCAATACAAAGCCAAGTTTTCTAATTACAGCCCATTTGACTTGACATCCATAAGAATCCATCAGTTTAATCAGTCCTGTAAATAGCTTAAAGTTTTAGAGACAAAGAATGCCTGAGGAACATCTTGAGGAACATGTGGTAGTTATTAATGTGTTGCGTTTCAGTCTTTGCAATATGCCTGTTTGTAATCGATCCAGTCGACTGGTTGAATAGTAGCGGACGATGGAGTTATATTGTAAGTATAACCCCGACTGCGACCAAGAGTTTTCTTGAACTAACAAATATTTTGTATAACATAAATCTGTCTATGGGTCTTGGCTGAGAGGGAGTAAATGAGTCCGAGATGATTCACACATTTTACAACATAATGTAAGAGCTCGTCTTGGGATCTCGCAAGATCGCCAGCCAGTGCCAACCACCAGAAGATTCTTTTAGCCTAGCCTATCAAAGCCAAGCTACCAACGGCGTGGAACATTTGAAACAAGTTTTGCTTGAGGCATCAGACCTCCGTTGACTGTACCCACAGACACCTTGTGATCTGCCTCTTAATTTTGCAGTGTTAACAGTTTAGACAGAATGTCTGTAGATTAAGGTGTTACAGTGATATTTTAGGACTGAACTTAAAAAGAAATGAACTGAAATGATAACTTTGAAACTAATAAAAACATCACAATATGAGATGCGTCTAATTAAGCCTTCAAGCCTTTAAATTACTAGCATTAATGTACAGTACTCCTTAAAATGAACAGGTATGATTTATACATATATAATGTATAACTCTGATAATATATAGCTTCAGTGAGATTGTTAGCCAATCATATACAGGTATGTAACGTTTAAGGGTGTCTTTACAAGACCCTTTTGATGTTTCAGAGAAGGGATAACGAGCAAAACGAGATGTGTGTAAAATATTATTGGAATATTTATCTTATGAATAAACTCTAATCAAAAACATTAACCAATGCAAAACACCACTTTGTGTTTTCTACTATTGGACACAAACCAGACTAAGAGTGCTACAAATTAATCAGAATCCCTCATTAGAATGTCTGGGGTTTGGTAATGTGAGTCTGTTAATGAAAGCACAAGAAATGTGACCAATCAGGTTTATGATTTTTGTCACAGATATCCAAACCCTTCTGGAAATACTAAAGCATGTGCCTGACATTTGTCATTCATAAACATCACTGTAATTTGGCTAAATAACACCAAATGTCAACATGCAAGGAAAAAGCAGCCAAGTTTTAATAAACATCTAGGCCACCCATGGAGGTCGGGTCCCATTTTGAGTCTTGGTCCTCCCAAGGATTCTACCTTTTACTTTCAGGGAGTTTTTCCTTTCCACTGTCACCCTAGGTTTGCTCAACTTGGGATTGGCCTTTTAAGATAATATAAGATTGTAAAGCTGCTTTGAGACAATGCTACACTGTAAAAAGCTCTATAAATTTAAATTGAATTGAACTGTGTCACTTCCTGAGTCTACCTACAAAGTAACAGACCATTTTATCTTTATATTTAAATAAGCCTAACTGACAGGTGAGTTTGATGTTTACTTAATGTTTGGCATACTGTATATATAATTAATAAATGATCCTACTTTGTGGGATTTGTGGATTGTTTTCAAACACATTTAAAAGACAATTATGTTGGATAAACATGAACATTCTCCATCCATTCTCAATCCATTGTAGAGCACACACAATTAACTGGACCGGGGATCCATATAACATTGTATTTTTAATAATTGTAAGGTTTGTATTGGATTAAACATATTAAATACACCCTCGTTTACTCACTCTCTAAGCAGTAACATAAACTATAATGAAAATAATGAAAATAACTTAATAACTTAGCTCAGGTTCGTTTCAGACAGACAGACAGACAGTTACACTTTATTAATCCCAGTGGTAGAGTCATGTATTAAAGCAACAAAGAGCAAAATTAGAACAAGATATACACTATTATGCAGATACTGCCATTGTTCTGTTATTGCTTTAGCAAAAATAAATAAATAAGACCTTGCTCATGCAGGATAATCGCCTTGTATCTTGTCTCTGTCTCTGAAAATACCAGTCTTAAATTTTATATTAGATTGATTATGTTTAACCCAGCATCATCACCTATGTGCAGATTCTTGTGTTGCAGTTATTCAGTTTATATCAATAGGCTCATAATATCATTGATCTGGTTGCACCTGGTTGTAATATAATGGATATGGCAAAGAAATGTTTGTGTATCTAAAATCGATTGTTTACCATTAAAGCAAAAGACTTAAAACAACCAAAATTTGTGTGAAATCAGTGTTCTGTGCACAATAATGTACATGCAACTGTCTCTCAAACAAATAATGTACTTATATTGGTCAACATTATTTACATTTTGAACATTTACCATATGTACGTATCCTTAATTTAATTTTTTATTATTTACCTTCTATCACTTTTATGAGGATGACACCCAGCTCTTTATTGCTAGTCGACCTAGTTCACGTGAATCCATTTCTGTTGGCAGATTTCCTGTTTCTCCTTCCCCACAGCTTACAAGTGGTGTCATACTTTATCTTTCCACTCTCATATAAACAATATTACCCGATTTAATATCAATCGCCTGAGCTCCTACTTGACTCCTCAACATCTTCTATGCAAAATATCACACCTGTTTTGCAACAAGTTCACAGGCTCAACCCACTCACCCCCCGCCCAACCCCAAACCCCCATCTCTCTGACTCTTGTTCCCACTAGGACCTTGTCCTCTCAGTTGGCAAGGCTAGGATCTCCCCCTCTGTTGTGGCACATAACCTGGGAGTGACTATGGACAAACAACTGTCCTTTTCTTCCCACATTGCTAACCATCCTTCTTTACAACATCAAAAGGATCAATTTCTTTCCACAGAGGAAATGCAGATTCTGGTTCAGTCCCTTGTCATCTCAAAACTGGACTACTGTAACTCTCTCTTAGGGCTACCTCTGACACACACACACACACACACACACTACACACTACACCACTGCTGCGCTCTCTCTACTGGCTCCCTGTAGCTGCTCATATCAGATTTAAAACTCTGATGCTTGCTTACAAAGCTAAAACTGGCCCTGCACCCTCCTACCTTGCAGCACTTATCAAACCCCACATCGCACCTCGCTCACTCCGGCCCTCTAGCACTGCTTCTGCTAAATACTGTAAATGTAAATGTACACCCCAGTTATCTCTCTAATCTCCTGCAGGCTGTTATTCCATCTCGCTCCCTTAAGTCTTAATCTTCTATCCATCTGGTTGTTCCAACCGTTTGACTCAGTTCGACCATGGCCTTTTAGTTTCTCTGCTCGCCAACTCTGGAATTCATTACCACCGGCTATTAGGAATGCACAGTCACTTTCCTAATTTAAGTCTGTGCTTAAAACTTACCTATTTCGGAAAACATTTTAGTTTTAATTGTATTGTTTTTACATATTGTACACTGCATTGCTTATTTGTATGTTTTGTTTTCTTGTAATGGTGTCCTTATTATTTTTCAGAAGTGCTGTATATTTTCCTTTGTAGGCAGAGCGCAAAATACCATCAGAAAATGGTTGCTTTAGGTCAAATATATCTAGAATAGAATAATGATTTTTCTAGTGGTCTATGTGAGAAAAAGTGGAATTAATGTATTATTATCCTTGAACTCAGAGATATTTTTAGCACACGGGAAGTTCATGTGTATAAAGGTGCACAGAAATAGAAGGCATGCTATGAGACCGATACTTACTGGGAGTCACCAAATCTGCCCTGATGCAGTGTTCTTTGTAGTTTGATGTTAATAGTTGCCACCTGAAGCAACATATATATTTTGGAATCCTTTAAGATCTCACTTTTGTCTTTACTTTTTATGGTCCGGTGCAGATGTTAAAGCATACGCTGCGGTGTATGTTATGAGAGTTTAGATGGAGTAAAGATCAGGTGAAGAGCAGCATTAAAGGAAGGGGAGTCTCCAGTGCTCAGGACTGTGGTCTGGATAATTACACTCTTCCAGCATGCCACACATTCCACCGCTGATTATTGTCTATGTTATCCACATAATGAAAAAGTATCAGTATCTGTGTCTCTTAAATCCCCCCCAAGAACCACATAGCAATCTGGTTGAACACCTAGTGTGGTTATACTATCCAAGTATGGCTTCTATGGATATTATACTATATAATAAACACTATACTGTAGGTGTTAATACCGCGCTGCCTTTTATCTTATACAAATATGCAAGAAATACCTCATTCTCAGGGTATCACACAACATGCATTTACTCTTTATCCATAGAGCAACATCAGTATTTCAGGCCTGCAGCCATATGGATCTTTAAAATTGTACTTTTGAAAGAGCTTATTGAAAAGCTACCTGCTGAGTGCAAAAAATATTGGAGACTCTGTGGTTATGATCAGAATGGCATGCTGCTGATTTTGACCTATGTATGAACTACATTTAAAGAAAAAAGGTTAGTTACTTATGAAATGCAGTCTGATTTTGATCTATATCATAGTAATAAACCAACACATTTTGCCTGATACTGATAACACACTAACAACTGTGTTTTTACAGCTTTATTAAAGATATTATAATAATACTCATTTACAGGCAGATGATATGTAAACCGTTGTAGTTAATAACTGGTAGAACAGTAAAAATACATCCTGGAGATTGTGACTAGACATTCACAATGGTGCAACTGCCTATATACAATATATAGACAATATACAGTATATACAATACTGTGCAAAAGTCTTAGACCACCATTAGATAAAAAATAGATGTTTTAGCAATAATTTACGGAGCACATACAGGGGTTCGACAATGAAACTGAAACACCTGGTTTTAGACAAAGGTTTTGCTATAGCAGCCCGGCCGTGTATATTGACCCTGTGGATCCCGAGGGACAGTTCTGGTGGAAACAGTAGAGTTGAGGTGCACATTTAATTCTGCCATGATTTGGGCAGCCGTGGTTTTAAGTTTTTAGCACCCGGACATCCCTTCAGACAGCTTTCTCTTGCATTCACAGTTAACCCTGTTGGATGTGGTTCGTCGTTCTTGGTTGTATGCTGACATTACCCTGGATACCGTGGCTCTTTATGCATCACAAACCTCCCACACTAAAATGACAGGTGTTTCAGTTTCATTGTCTAATTGTCATAATGTCTAACCCCTGTATATGCTCGTGCATTGGGTCTTGAGTGCACGACAATGCTTGGTCTCATGTGGAGAGACTATCCAGGCAGTCCTTAGAGGATAAAGGAATTGATACTATTGACTATGACTTCCTATGAATAAAACTGGAATACAACATATGTTACAGTTTAAACAATTTACCAAACAACTATTAATGTTTTAAAATTAATTATTAGTCATTATTAAATGAATTATCCAAAAAAAATTTAAACCTTATTTCAGTCAGGTAGAGGATGGTAACATTAAACTAAATTCACAGAGAATGACTACTGATGGCCATGCCCCCTTGTTTCCTGAGTAGAGAATTCAAGAAAACGTTTAATAAGTATTTGAAAAAAAAAGTGCCTACCAATCAGCTTGCAGCTCAGAGAACAAGCAAAACAACAATGCAATACTCGGGGAATAAAAAAGTGGTGGAAAATTAACTTTTATCATAAGTAAAAACACTGCCCACAAAACATATATATACTGGGGATGTTTTAAAATGAATACGAAGAGCAACAAGAACTACTAGACAATCCGATCCTGTCCATTCCCCATATCTGTCAGTGTGTTTTAGCGGTCTTGGGTGACCATACATCCTACTGAACATTCAATGGTTAGCACACTCGTCCAGTTTAGCATGCTTTTGTTCACCCCCATAAATATTTCACTCGCTACTCAATCATGATAATTGAGTTTGCATCTCATTGGGGTAATCAAACAACTTTTTTGACTTGTCATTTGCTTTTCTGATGATCTTGTATTAATAAAATAAAATAAAATGCTTCTTTATTATCCCTTTATGTTTATTTTAAAATGTCCCTTAATATTTGTGAGCAGTGTAGTACTTAATGACGTACATCTCCAATCAGCAATAGTTCATTGATATCACTGCTCCTTGTGAAAAAATAACCAGAAATAATATGAGAAATTAATTGAGAGAATTAATGGTATCCAATATCACACTTATAACTGCTAGTACTGTAGCCCAAGGCTGGGAGCTCAAACTGCATAAAAGTGTACTACCGTATATGAATTAATGAGCATGGGTTAGGATATGTGATAATCTTGCAGTAGTTGTGTTTTATATTCCAGTTTATTCATTACATCCAGAAATCATGACAAAGAAATACATAACCTAATGGAGTAAACACGTAATCGATTTGCTTATATGTTAAATACTAAAATCCTAATAGTACATGAAATACTTGATTTAAAATTAAATTAAATCTGCCATACTGTAAATGAAAAGAGCTTGAGTATACTGTACAAGTGTGTACAACATGCTTTCTCATAACAGGAATGTAAAAAACGTAAACAGTGATTCTGTGGGCTTTCATTTCTTGTGACATAAAAAAAAATTAACAAAAATGTATACCTCACACATTTTTTTGTAAACATGGTCCTATTAGTTCTATACTAATTAACTAATGCACCCAGATAAGTAATGTGAGGCTTGTCTCCTGGATAAATAAATAATAAATAAATATCTGAGAACTACTGATATAAAATTATACATATCCTGTTATGTAGCAGCCTTAACAGTATTAACCTAATCATGTTTATACAAAGTTTAATTTTAAATCATGGTTAATTTAAAAGTAATTTTAATTATAATTACATAAATGACATTATAAAAAAACACAACTATCATAATATGTTGTAAAGTAAAAGTCACTTGTCTAAATTCCTGACCACACAGAAATCAGAATTCAAATTTGCACATTTATAAATACAGATTTGTATCTTTTAATCAGCTCCTGCCACATGCTTTCTAAATTGACATTTGATTTATATGCAGTATCCTTTGTTTAAGACCTGAGCTGCAGTAAGTAATGAATGTATTCAGACTAAAAGAGTGTTCAGAGTGTTGTGCAGATGTTCTGCTATTTACAGTACATGCCCACTTAACAAAACAGCATCATTGCACTTAGAAAAAACTTTAATTAAATGATTTTATCTCATTTCAGACATGCATACTAAGATAACAGGTGTCCAACATCTACAGTCAGGTCTCATTTCTGTCGCAAATAGCATTTCTCTTTTTTATTTATTTTTTTGTCTCCATAATGCCGTCATTGACAGTCCATACGTGTTCACAAATTGAAAAAAACTATATATGGTTATATGGTGGATATAATAATGAATATACACTTCTCACAAAAAATAGAGGATATTTCAGTATGGGATATTTCATTTTGAAATAGTGTCTGTAATGACATAAAGGTCAATTAAATGTAAGAAACACTCTGTTTTGTGTATGCATTTTCTGATTTGGGGTTGTATATGAAGTGTAACCACACTGCATAAACCTATTATAATGTCCCATACCCAGTCTTCTGAGAGAGTGGAGTAGGGAGTGAGGAACTGAACTAAAATAGCGAACAGAAGTACTGTTAAAACCCATCTGCTGCAAACAGGTGTGTTTGTGACAGCACTTGAAGATAGGTTTTTGATTTGGGCCAGTGGTTTACCCCCCCTCGATCAAGCTTTCAAAGCTTAGAGTGGCTCAGCATGTAGGTGACGGGAACTTTTAGTTAAATAGAGAGCTGCATTGTTGTTCCAGATATTTCAACATCACTTGGTATGCTTCATTATATCCATATTTCAAATCTAATTTCTCACATTCGTAGCTACATTACTTTCTAACAGCAAGGTGATAGGACTAGTCTTTTTATATTTTCTGAAAAAATAACTTTCTTTACATTTCAAGTAACATTATTATGTAAACCATGTTGATCTTTATCATTGTTTACATAATAATGAAGCTGTTAAAATCAAACATCCGTTAATTGACTATGTTGTCACTGAGACTATGTTGACAGAACAAAAGAAAGATGTGACTGCAAACAGAGTGAGATACCTCTTAGTGCATTTAGAATTAAATTACTATAGAATCAAACAATATATTTACAGTGTCTTAAATGCGTGTCTCTGTTTTCTTCTCTTTTTGGTATCAAGGTCTTAAAGATAATGGCTGAATGTTGTGTAGTGCTGAAAGCATGAATGTTTTTGATTGGGTATTTTTACTGTACTTTAGTAAATTACAAATCCATTTATCTTTAATTTAATTTATGGCTTCATTTCAATATTGGGAGTCTAAATCAGAAGGTGAAGCTGCCACTGTTGGGTCTTTGAGTATGGCCCTTAACCCATATTTGCTTGGACTGCAAGACCCTATCAGTTATAAGTCACTCTGGATAAGGGTGCCTGCAAAGTGACATAAATGTAGATGTTTTTTTTTATTGTTTTTTTCTTTTTGTAAATATGTTGTTTGTTGCTTTTTCCCTTCTTTTGATCTAGCATCTATTACTACTACTGTTTTGTACTGTTTTCTTTTTTTCAGTTTCCATTTCTCTTAATTCCTTCCTTTGCATTGTGGCTTTTTTAGACACAAAGGTTTTTCATTTTCTTTGTTGTGCTTTTATTTTTTATTTGTTATGTTAATGTTTTTCTTAAAACTGGCATTATTGATTAGATTAAGATTGGTTCTTTTCTAAGGTATTTTATTCTAAACCGTCTATTCTAAACCATTCTATTAGAGTCCCATTTCTTCTTTTTTATTATTTCTAACTTCAAAACCTGCTTTCTCATCCATTTGGAAACTTTCTGCAGTCTTATTAAACTCGGGCACTTTTTAATGAACCCCAGTTTTATCTCTTATCCACAGAGTGAGAATAAGTTAATGAAACCCTCATGAATACCTTCTCACAATGTCTTAATATTCACCAGTGGAATAGTATCTTAAAGTATCTAAAGCTAGCTTGCACAGCATTTGTCACATCTTAGACTTTAAATCAGGTTATTTAATAGGCAATTCTGTATTTATAATTTGACTATATTATCTGTTGTTGTTTTTTTTTTTTTTTTTTTTTTTTTTTTGGCAAGATGGTTGTGAGCAGCCAAGTTACAAGCATCACTTGACTTTTAATTAGTTTCTCATGTATGAGTCAATCTGTCAAAGCTAAATCTTTCTTCTCCAAATGTACTTCTGTAAAATTATCTATACCGATAGCTTTTGAAAGAGAGTATTTCTATCCACCACAAGAGAGAGAGAATGGGAAGATTTATAGGTCTTCAGAAAACTTAGTGGAGTGGAAAGGAAGGATTGCAGTCAGCCAGTCAGTAATTAAAGAGGACCAATCAATCGCTTCTGCTGACCAACTCGCAAGAAATCTATCAACTGGCCGCACTAAAGTGCTAATTTAGAGCCATTAAGAGCTGCCGAGTTTGCAAACAGGACCATAATGGTGATGTCTGATGTCTTTAAGGTTGTGGCCTTTATGTGTCTGTCAGAGAGAGGATGCCTGAAAAGGGATGGGGAAAGAAGGGAGAAGGCTGACAAATATCTAAATAATATATCTATATAATATAATATATATATATGGTTTTAGCAAGACGTTCACAGTCTGTAGTAATGCATCTATTATACAAAATCGTCTGTAACTTTCATATAACTGATTTTTAAAAATCAAAACAAACATAAAAGCTGGAATTTATTATTTTGTTCATTGTGGCCAACCCAGCGCTTGAATTAGTGAATCTTTTTTCTATGACTGAATCTCAGTGTCATTGCTCTTGCTGTA
>JAVSBV010000103.1:6314922-6340868 GCA_033117975.1 Parotocinclus spilosoma
GTCCCTGGAAAAAACGCCTTGTTGGTACGACAGGGTCACAGATCATTTTCTTGAAAAGGAACGGAGGGTAGAATTTATGTATAAATAAACACATTTTATGATGTAGGCCGAAATTGAGCTTGCCCTCCTTGAAAGACCAGCATCCGCCACTGATATATATATATAAATAATGAAAATGCTCCAGGGCTGGTGTGTGTGATTAGAAAGTCAACAAATATCAGTAAGGGACTAAATGACACCACTCAAGTTTAACCTTAACTAAAATAATTCAGTTTAATTGTCTGCTCCATAATGACTCTTTGTCCTGTTTTTAGGCCTGGTCATGGAAGGAGACAGTCCTGGAGTCAGGCACATCAGGCCGCTACACAGTGGAGACCGTAAGCACAGAGGACGGCGTCTTGTCCACCCTGACCATGAGCAACATTGTTCCTGCTGACTTCCAGACCATCTACAACTGTACAGCCTGGAACAGCTTCGGCTCTGACACAGAAATCATACGCCTCAAGGAACAAGGTGGGAGCCAAGGTTCGCCACGTTCCACCTTCCCTCTTTCACATGTGGCACCTAGCATAGCATAGCATAGCATTTACAGAGCACAGTACTTAATTAGGCATGCTTTGTGCTCCATGTGTTCGATTTGTTTACGCTGTTGGTTTATATTTGTTTGGGACTTGGGATAATTCAGGATAAAGGAAAATAATTAGTTTGATTAATTACACTTAGCTTACCATGGTGATCATTTTGGATATGATTAGTGGGTCTTTCTGTTTGAAACACATTATATGCTCAAAGAAAATTAGTTTGGTCTCATTTTGTATAATATATTACTCAGGGATATGTCAGTGATGTACACATTTATCATCAAATTGTATTTGTGACACTTAACTACAATCTCTATAATTTCCTTCCAAGCCACTTAGCAAAACAACAGGAATTACTTACTGTTTTCTCCTATATTTTCCTTTCACATGGGATCCATTTTCCTCCATAAAATAAGATTTAGAGTCTTACTGGTCTTTGCGCAAAAGAAAAAACAAAAAAAAAACTTGTTCATTTTTATTTCTGAGATCAGTTCTAATTAACAGGGTGTAGGTGTAGCTTTTTCCAAATAAAGACTTTTATTATTATTATTATTATTATTATTATTATTATTATTATTATTATTATTATTATTATTATTATTATGCCATAGTAGAATGTGGATATGCTTGGTCATGCAGTATAATATACTATATAGACAAACGTATGTGGACACTATTTTAGCAAAACTCAATTGTAAGACTCTCCATAGTTAAACAATGGGTTGAACGGATTACCTCAACAAATCTCAATATGGCACATGTATAGGTTTGTACTAACCACCAGGTCATAAACTTTTGCCTCACTGTCCTTAAACAAAGCCCATAGAGAATTAGTTTACCAATTTTGATTGAGAAGGTGCCGTGCTCAGACACATTGAAATGCACTGGAATGCCAAAGTGTGTTTATCACCATAATACTACCTTAGTCCCTCATTGCCACTTTTTTTCCTGTATAAAAGCAATTTTATGACATTTTAATTGAAGTGGTGCACATGGTTGCATCAGGTGCAGAGCCTTTACATACCATCTAACTTGTTAAAGTGGTAATAACTGACATTACTCACACATGATAAAACACATGCCAGTGGTTGCTCTGTTTTAAGGTAAAAAAAAATGTTTGGTCTTTTCAAAAAGTCATCTTGGAATAATGTTTTGCTTGAACAGTGGCCCCCCTAGATTCTACATTATTTAAGTGTAATAGATGGGCTCTGTAAGCTGTGATTATTTGATAAAAATCACTTGGCTTGTCCATGCTGTGTTATTGTAGGCGGCTATGCTTTGTTGTCCACAGAGTCTCTGCCCATGGCTGTGATCATTGGCGTGGCAGTGGGAGCCTTTGTCGCCTTCATTGTTCTCATTGGCACCATTGGAGCCTTCTGCTGCACACGCTCTCAGAGAAGTATGTTTTACAGATATATCAGAGACAGAGCTCTGTTAGCCTTCTTCAGAATAACAAAACAGTGTTTGAGGGTTCATGTCATTTCCCACACACCAGAGCCCTCATTTATAAATAGTGAATTGTAAGTTCTAGTTACTGGAATGTGAACCAGAAGTTCCAGTGTTCAAATCTGCCCTCTACAAAGCCACTGCCACTGTTGTGTCTTTGATCAAGTCCCTCAACAAATAATTATTTGGACTGTAAAATTACACCAGTTGTAAGTTGCTCTGGATAACAATGTCTGCTAAATGACTAAGTATAAATAAAAACGGAACTCTTCAGCAGGAAGTGTAGGATTTAGCATACATGTTTTTTTTTTGTTTTTGTTTTTTGTTTTTGTTTTTGAATTGCAATATTTATGCTCATAATTGACCAATGTAAACAAGCAACCAGAAGGACTGTAGAAAATGAAGCACATAGCTTGTTTGGCCTTTTTAACCAGTTATTGTTGTTTGCTTATATTCAAGTACAATTTAATATAAACATCTTTTAAGTACATTTAATAATAGAATGCTAACAGATACAATTGAACTTTTATTCATTAGAAAAGTATAAAGCAAAGTCATTAAAAATTTTTTGTCTATTTGGGTATTGAGACACACTTTCATTAAATTGCCTCATGTTATATGTCTGTAACATAAAGTATATATGCATGCAGTCTGCCTTTTGCAAATGTCACAAATGCTAATTGAATAGGCAAACATCCCCAAAGCCACAATCCAATATATTATTGAAAGCTTTACCAGGAAGTGTGAAAGATGTTGATGAAGAGTGGCAAGGGGGGAGAACAACGCCATGCTAAATCGTTTGGATTTAAAATGGGTTGTTATAAAAGCTTATGTAGCTGTAATGTGCCAGCATCCCATTACGTAGGATTACTAAAGGAGAAGTTAGAAATTAGGAACTAAGTTTTGCCCAGGGCATAATTAAGAAATGGGTAGTGTGGCATCACAAATACATTTGCCTAGTTGGCGTACTACCTCCATTGGACTGGATGACCAGGCCATTACACAAAGCTGCCAGGCTTTCTGGTTCACTGGCAAAATTTTCTTTGGTCAGATGACACCAACTTTTTGGACAATTTTGTACATGTATGAAGTAAAACAAACACATCACTATACATAGAGCATGCACACTGTGAAGAATTATGGTGGCAACATTAAGTATGGCAGTTTTTTTATGGTTGGAACTGGACAATTGGTAAAAGCAAATAATGAGCTTGCAAAGCCACTCGAAAGTGAAAGATATGCAAGAGCATTTAATCACAAAATGGACCCTAAAGAGTAATTTTCTGACTACTAATAATATGCATACTTTTCTATGGATAACATGAGGGACCTGGCCTTCATCAATCTCTGTGTCTCATTCCTTTCCTTTCATCAGCATCAGTTGTGTTACCTCTCCATCAAGCAAACCCATATGTCTCACCACTGTGCAGTTCAGACTCAGAATAAGATTCAACAATGCACACTTGCAAGAAGTGTTGTGGGAGGTGTTGCTAGCATTCAGCATGTTGTTGTTGTATATCGCAGAAGATGCTCATCTGGTTATGCCCTCCCTCCCTGCCTCCATCTGTGCACAACAGAGAGAACTTACAAGCAAAATTAAAACCGAAAGTAAGACCTCGCCACCTGAAAGTCACAAATGAACACCATTACACACATTGCTACTGGAGTGCGGCTGGACTGTGTGTCTTTGTGTTGTGTTGTACATGGTCCCCATGGAAGTCCTTTTACACTAAAAGAGTGCTCGTGCTGAATCCATATTTTTCTGCTTAAAAATAGTTGGAACCAAAAACTTGTAAAGTACTTAGGGGAACATTATTAGCTTATCATTTAAAGGTTTAAAGGAAAAAGTTGTAAATTAACAAATAGTAGTTTTATCTAGATTATGTAGTTCACCGCCATTGATTTTATTTTTAATTGTTTGGTAACTTAATGTTGTATTATTTACAGTATAAAGTAATACTTGTTTTACAGATTTTGAATATGTGTAGTTGAGGCTCCAGTGGTTTAGAGTTGTATCCAGGGTCTGAATCCTGCCAGCAGACTTGGGCATCACATGCAGGCATGATTAGATATGTTTGTGAGAGAAAGACAACTGAATAGATACTGATACTGTATATAAATATTGTAATAGCTAATTTATATGGAAAGAAAATGTATTTTAATTAAATCACAAATTTAAAGCATTCAGTTTTGTACTGAACAGCCCTATTTAATTAATAGTTTGTGTTTATGGAAGACAGCCTTAAAGTAAATAGCTAAAATCAATCAATTCCTGTACCTGTCATATTGCCCTGTGTGCTGTGTATTAACACAGAACATGACTTTGGATTAAAAATAAAACAAACACACAAAAACATGATAAAACGCAATCATTACAAGCAATTTTATGTGCAGTTTGAACTAGCTCTTAATGTCATGGATTGAGATTTCAATGCATTAAACTGGTGGAAAACCTAGACCTTCTCCATGGACAACATTGGCACCATGTCAGTGGATCAGAGACTTAATAGAATGCCAGCATATAATATACTAATGTAAGCTAATACTCATGTAATACTAATATTACCCAAAGTAACATGTTGCATGCATTGATGTTATTGCTAAATAGAAATACTTTAATATAACTGAAGTACCTTGTGCCTATCAGATTTTAAAGGTGTAGTGTCAACCAAGAATGACATCCGTGTGGAGATTGTACACAAAGACCACAATCCATCTCGTGAAAATGAAGACCATGCTGCTATGAAGCAGCTGATGGTGAGTTGAAAAATCCTTGTAACCTTCTTTTGAGTGCAACCTTTATTTCTCCTTTTTCCTGATCCTTAACAGCTCCCCCAAACACCCCCCTTTCACACCCCTACCCCTAAACAAATGCACCAGCTCATTACGCCTTTCCGTGTCATGTCCTCGGATAATGAATGCTAATCAGCTGTACCCCAATGCTTATAACACCCATCCCGAGCTAATGCTAGTACTGAGCCCATGAATAATGTAGTGTGTGTAAGAGAGAACCCTGATGACCTGAAGCCCTATATTTAGCCCCCAGCCTGCCTCTCCTGGGAAGACAGGCGAATAGCTAGATGTAGCCATGGAGATACCAGTGATCAAGTGGCCCCAGGCGCTTTTTCCGCAGCGCCTCCTGGAGAAATACTGTCAAAACACGACGGCACCATCTTTTCAAAATTCACAGTGCTCTACACTCCCCTAAGGCTTCCAGAACAGTGAGATTCTGCTCAGAGCTCAGGATATTATTATGCCTAAGGGTAAAACCTTGACACCCTGACAATAGCTGGTAATGAGATGAAAAATATTCAAGGGAAATTGACACAGCTTAATTTAGAGCTTCTTGGCAAGACCATTAGGTAAGTTGACACTAGCAATGTGGCAGCGATATAATGTCGAGATATTTGGGGACATTTGTGTGTGTTTTGAATACAGCAGGGTTGTGTTTTTGTTTTTGCCTTCAGATTGAACGTGGGGAATTCCAGCAGGAGTCTGTCCTGAAGCAACTTGAGGTGTTGAAGGAGGAAGAGAAAGAATACCAGCACATCAAGGTGGACAACCTTAGTGTGACTAGTTACTCTTATAAGTCACAAGGTTATTGGCTTACAGTTTTGTTTTAACAGTTACTCCAGTAAACATGTCATGGTAGGTGGACCCAGGAGCCAGTCTTTATGGAAGCTTAGGGAAGAAAGATATCCTCCTGTAATTGTTTAATATGTTTTATATCTAGTATATTGTAGAAATGCCAAGTGTTACTATACTGCTCACAAATAGTAGGGGAAACCTCAAAATGAATTATCCCATGATTAAATATCCCTGATTTTTTCTGAACAGTGTATGGGGGAAGGAGACAATAAGTGTGTTTGTGTATTTGTGAGTGGGGATTTGATCCTGATCCTGAGATCTTAAGCTTACTAGGTCTACACTCTTGTCTCTGCAAAATCAACACAACTGAATTCTGGTATATGCAGAATGAGGGACTGTAAAAAGGAGGGAAATCAAACAAAGAACTGAGCACAAAATGGCAGCTACCAAAAAAATGTGGTCCAGTCTTACATATTGCTGGTATCTAATAATACGGAATTATTGTTATGTATGAATGATTATTAATATTTTTAGACATTTTATAATAGAGGGGAAGAATTAAGGGTCTTTCGTAATAGTGGAAGCACATCTGGGGTATTTAAAAATAGTGCAAGAAAAGTGGTTGGGCCTTTTCATTATACAAGATAAAGGTCGCTAAGGCAGATAAAGGTTTTATAAAAGTGGAAAAGAAATATTGCAAAAAACAATTCCAGTAAAAAGACAAATATGTTATATAAAAATGGGGAAATTTGCTAGTAAATAATTGTAAAATAACCAGATATGGTGAATCATTTTTCTTGAAAACAGAAGGTATTCAGTCTGATTTTCCGAATTGGATTCGATTCCGAAAATCGAATTGCAACAAACTATGTTATATGAATTAAAATGATAATTACTAAGACAAATCTTTTAACATAACTGCAAACTAAAACCTATAACACAATGCCTTTTTTATATATTATAGCTAATATTAAGCATAAGGCAGCAAGTGTTATTGTATCATATAATGTCAAATTCTACTGTGTTACATTATGCATATCCAAGGCTATACATCAGTATGAAATAGAAGCTTTTTTTTAACCTTCGATAGTCTCTTTGCTCGTACAATCTACAGTTTAAAAAAAATAAAAATAATAATTTTCAATTACATAATTCACATTTGTATTTCTTACACAATTAAATTTTTCCAAAAATCATCTACCAAATCAAGTGCTGTGAGATTTTAAATAGAATCAAACATCCTAAGCACAGGTCCTTTGCAACCCAGGCATGCTTGTTGTTAAACACACTAATGCAATGTTTCTTTGTACTTACAACAACAATGTCCGAAACAGCACATTAAGAGAGAAGATTAAACTTCAAATAGTGAAGCTTTCGAGTCCTGTTATGGATGGGCCCAATCATTAACTCCTAAGCAAGATAAATGGCAGGAGTATCTCTTGAACCAGAGCTTTCCAGATAACCATCCATTCTTTAATTTCAGGGAAATATATAGGAGACAGTAAAGACTTCATCTGGATGAATGGTCTGTGGCTGAATCTGACTGATGTACGAGTTATACGATTATAGTCCATAAAAAGAGCTGTCCTTATTTCTGCATTAAATCTCCTCTTCTCATAAATTAGCCCATGCCTAACACTAAAAAGTTTGCTTTGTAGTTCAAGCAATGTGCACTTGATATAGTATTATTGAACAACTCTACATATAGACATCGATTTTACGTAGTTGATGTGGTATGAGGAAGAAAGGGAGCTTCTCCATTGATTTGTCTTCCATTTACCCTGTAGTTATTCTGTTTGATTGAATTGCCACCAATCCCAAGAGCTGCTACACAGTCTTTGTCGTCATTCCCTATGGGCTTCATGTGCGTGCGTGCATGCATAACTGAAGCAGCAGGGACTGTCCAAAGCAGAATGAGAGAGGTGCATTACAGAAACACTCTCTCACATGGCTTAGCTTCATCTGAGACTCACCTGGGAGTGATTATTTTATCCCCGTATGGGCTCTTGCCCCCTGAGGTGTACACACAACATCAGGCACATTCATACAGCACTGCTGCCTGACATCTTAGCAACAGTGCCCAGTCAGCTGGCTCAGCATCAAGTTTCCACCATGCACTGATTATACCTATTTCATGTTGTATGTAGACCGAGACCGTTATCTCGCCAATTGAAGTTGATAGTGTATAGAGGATCTGCCAATTGTTGCACTTGTTTGAGTTGCTAGCACTGAAATTGATGTGGTCTGCTTAATTAGCAGGGTATTTGTGTGTTTTCCTTCCTTTTTAATATTTCCATTGTGAAAATTTTCATTTTGCTGCTGTTCCTCCATTGTCCGATTAGGTTGTTCACAAATCAGTATTTCCAGTTACTTGTGAACTACATACATGAAAACCAAAAGTCTACATACAATAAACATTTAAAGGAATCAACCGCTGTATATTTACTATTTATAGATAAACAACACTTTGCTAATATGTATTTCCTTACAATACATACAATACATCTAACTTCTAGCCTTAAATTTTATTTTTCCCATGTTCTTTCACCAGCTTTGCTACCATTAGTAATAGTGTTTTTTTTTAATAACTACATTTAAAAAAGCAGTAAATAAATAGCACATTTGTATTTAATAAAATTGCTGGTATTAATGTAATAACATTTAGCAATATCAAAAATGATTTCAATTGAGTTGTAAAAACAAATAAGGAGTGGCTTGGGATGCATATTGTATAACTATAAATAAAGTGCAATGTGTAGCTTAACTTAATTTCGACAAACATAAGGTCATTTTAGTAATGCCCTTAAATCATTAGAACACCGCTAAGTACTGAACACATTCAATTAAGAATATATTGCTTCATTCTCAAGACTTTTCAATTAAACCCCAATTGCACTAAAATCCAAATTCTGAACAGTGAGCAGTGTTTAAAGCTTCATGCGTGAACTGAATTCTGAAATAGTGAAAGCACTAACTTGTTCATGTCTGGTGTGTTTGCACCTCAGTCGCACAAAAAGTTTTGTGAGCAGTGTTTATGGTCACCGTTAATGACGACCACATTCACCTTTAGGTTTTTTTTAAACTCTGTGAATTTCCGTCTTTATATCTGAAGTCTATTTTTATTCCTCAATTCCACAAATGTAAAGTGAAAATGCATTCAAATTGCTTTACACTTAATTCAGTCAGTTTTTTTTTTTTGCTTTTTCCCGAACAAGGATCCCACCAATGGCTACTACAGTGTGAATACCTTCAAAGAGCACCATGGAACCCCCACCATCACACTTGCTAACACGCAAACCACCACTGAACTGCGTCGCGAAACAGCCACGGGAAAGCAACGGGTACCCACGGGCATGTCTTTCACCAACATTTACTCGACGATTGGAGGTGCTCCCAACCCTCGGCTGTATGACTACAGTGGGCGCTTTGTGCTGGGTACAGGCAGCAGCTCCATTGAGCTGTGTGAGCGGGAGTTGCAGCAGCGTGCCTCGCTGAGTGACTCAGGCTCCTTTATGGACACGCAGTGCGATAGCAGTGCCAGTAGCTATGCACATTTTGACAAGGACAGCAAGGCCTCAGCCTCGTCCTCATCACATCATTCGCACTCATCCTCACAGAACTCGGACCTGACGAGGCCCCTGCAGAAGCGCATGCAGACACACGTGTGATGGCACAGTCAAACGAAGCTGGCAAGCTGATCAAGCACACAAGCATTTTTTTTGCATATTTTGTCTCCTAAGTGTCATCCTATAAACATTGGAAGTGTACAACAGCATTGAAGCCCATTTCCTCAAACAATGTGCATCACACTGCAGCTGGAATATAACTCTGAATTGAAAAGGAACATTAACAGTTTGTTCCCTTCGTTTAGCACCAAAGTAAGCCAAAGCCATGCTGACAAACATAGCATGCAGTGTGTGGACAAACAGAGGAAAAGAGGAAACAGTGTGTATCGCTGTTGACTTCTGTCACTGTGATGTTTTGGAACCAAAAGGCTGGTTCTGTTTCAGACATATGGCTTCTCTTCTCTTTCTGCACTCTTTTGCAGCAGAGTTGTCTAAATGAGTGTATAGTATTTGACAGTTTCCCCCAGCTATAATTCTTCGTTCTGTGTGGATGGAATGTTAAAAATGGAAACTCATAACAAAAAATGCCCACAGACTTCATCAGTATCGGTCAATATATTTGGATTCCAACCTTCCTGGACATGGTGGTATAGCAATCCTGAGCAGTATAGACCTTGGCTTTTTTGGAGAAAATAGAATATTACTGTACACTATTCATTCTTCTTTCACTAATCAATCACTGTCAGTTCAGTCATTATATTGTGGTTGTTTGACCTTGTGGAGAATAACAAAACAAGAACTTGGTACAATTTTGCCTTTTCTATCATGCCCTTATTTACACATTTTGAAATGCAAAGACATTTTGGTAAATCCAGGGACATTATTATTAATATAATTAATACAGTCGCTACTGTATTTGTGAGTGAACACTCAGAGACTGGCAGAAGTGTAACAGATATGCTACGCCATTTTGGTCCAGAGACAAGATTCACACCACATGTGCTATTTATTCTTTTGTGTGGCTTGTGAGTCTTAGTAATTACATTGTTTACACTGAAGCATAATGAGGGCTGCAGCGGTCGCTACAGATGACCCCTAAGTTCAAGCTGGAAAACGTTCCATTTTGCTTATGCCATGTATTTGCTCTCTATCACCCACTGAGCTGCACTGCAGTACTCCTGCTCACTATTTTAAGTGGCCTATCTGCATACTGAGCTGTACTTGAGCTGAGACTTGTAACACTGTTTTCAAGCTAAATGTGTTTTGTATATTTATTTTTCTTGTTTTTAATTTTCATTGAGAGCACATCCAGTTACTACTAACAGCACAAGAAAGTGTACAGACACACAATACAAATGAGCTACTCGCAAAGCATTGTAAGCAGATGCTTCATGACAGGTGCAGGCTGATGAATGCATATGAATTATATTCACATACTGGTTTGCCTGGCAGGGGTTTAAGAAGTTTGACGAACCCCTTAAAAAGAATATGTCCCATCCGGGGTGACAGGTTCTCTTTTTGGCAGCAGGCTCATGCACTGGCTAAATGTTCTAGCTACATAGAGAACATGGGTCTCACTTTCATTGTGTAATTTTGGCTACATTTATAATGCAGGATTGATCTAAATCCAATTTACTGCTTAACTATTTATTTTTAATGTGGCCTGCATCCAACACTAGTCTGAACAGGTCATGTGCTTGAATTGAACTGCGTGTGCAGAAGATCAATTAGCCTCCTGACATTCCCCCTGAGAAGGTAACCAAAGGAAAGTAGCATATTGTGGTTATTGCTAAACTTTGGTTTGATGACTCATACTCAAGACATGATTTTGATACTTTCTTTAGAGTCATAGCAGCTACTGCTCGTAAGTGAGCTTTCTGGATGGTAAACATGAGATGGATGACATTCAGCATGTCAAAGCAAAGATTTGAGAAGCAGGCCACGAATTCGAGGCAGCTCCTATCACCAAAAAGCAAATAAGGGGTCATTTATACTGGTTGGAAATGGGATGGGACACTGCATGCTAGCTAAAGTTGGGATCCAGTGAACTGATGTATCGCCATGCCAAACTATACTGCTCACAAAAATTAGAGATACTTCAAAATGAAGTCTCCCATAATTAAATATATCCTTTTTTTGTGAGCAGTGTACATCAAGCTTCCCCAATAATATCTGGGATGAACCACAAAGCTTTGTGACTGTTCAGACTGAGGTCACCTGGTCACATATCAGGTACCAAAAACAGAATGGAGCCCCCTTTACCTGCAATGTGAGCATGTCCTTGGACATAAACTGGATTCCTAAGTAATCCAGTTAACTAGTTGTAGCCAATTGCAGGGTAGTATATTATGATATTCCATTATATTTAGGGATCTTGGTAGCTGAGAATGCCTGGACGAGAGTCTTAACTGCTCTACACTGTCTAGTTACCTAACAGTTGATGGACTATTTTGGATGGAAGATACGGATCATTTATACTTTACAGATGGAAGCATGCTCTGAAGCATCTTTGTCCAAAATACTTACTTTATCCATTTGAAACTGAAAACGGAATCACAATTTTTAGGAATCTGTAATTTTATGACAATGCTGGCTACTAACACAGTTCATCTCAGGAGTTAATCTTAGAAGTTAATCAACAGTTTTAGTAATTAACTCCTGAGATGAACTGTGTCTCTGAGCAGGAAAATCTGCTGAAGCCTCCAGACTTTCAGATTAAAATTTAAGCTGGTTTTAGGATGCAGAGCCAAAACAAATAAATTAGTTAAAGGAAAAAATTTTGGTCAATCTGAAGTACACATGCATATGTATGTAAAGTAAAGTATGGCTTGGATTATCATTTAGCTACTTTACTTTTGATAAATGGCTGGGCTCTGTACAATCTTACTCTTAACTAGGATTCCAAACACAACATTCTGACCCAAACACATTAGCTAAAGATGATATAGTGCTTTTTGATAAGTTTGTGCCAATAATTTGAGTTAAGAATTACACAGGCACAATTAAATGTGTCTTAGTATAGTATGGAGATGTCATGAAGGGTTTTTGACCACGAGAAATTGGATTACAAACACACACACACACACACACACACATATATATATATATATATATACATAGCTACATAGCTCCACTACACAAAATAAAATAGACAAATATAAAGCTGACCATAATAATTACTAATTCCTCTGACATTTAGTTTTTTTTTTCTGGTTGTAACACACCCAACTCAACTCATTTTAAGAATCACTAAGTGAGTCCAATTAGCTATGCTGCTGAAGGAGAACGTAAAAAATTTACAGTGTATGAGTTCCCCATCTGCCATAAGTCATTCATATTAAAAAGACAAAAGAAGCTGAGCTCCAGTCATGACAGATGAGTCAGAAGACGCTGTAAGCACTTTACATGGCATTCTACTGCAGCGTTTCTATACTGTAGAGTGCTGTTGTATGAGCCTAATTTTACAAATGGATTGCTGCCCACAGAAAGGCTTTACTACAACAGGCCTGTTTCACTGCTGATAACACAGCTTGCAGCACCCTGCGTACTGTATATAATTCCCCCATTCCCTCTATATATTATTTTGCTCTTATTTTATATTTTCCTTTTGTGGATTAGTTAGTTTGGATATTAAATGGCAAAATCAAAATCATACACATTGACACAACAGACAATCAATTATTGTATTCTGTTTATTATTGTTTCTCCTTCCACGTTATACAGTATTTTCTAGAGTGCAAAATACGTTGTTTATTATACCAAGAATATATAATATTGGTGTAACCCGGCTATCACAGCACTGTGTATTTGTGATCCATAGGACCTCACATTAGGACTAAACTGATAGTTTACCTTAATGGAAATATCTTCTTGTTAGTTTTATCAGTGGTTTTGAGTTTGAGAAAGTTAACATAAAATGTTGGAAGAATTCCCCAAGTTTATTCACATTAAGCAGTTAAGAGGCAAGTGGTGAGAGGAAATGTAGCTAATTTAGTTTCTGGTACAAAGCGAGAGAAAAGATTTGGATCAAATCCGGTAAAATCACTGTTTTTTTGTGAAATAAATCTTATATATTACTAAGAGCAAGAAGTTATGTTCTTCCAGCTGCTCATAAAGAATACCCAAAGCTTTTGTTTCCATATGTAAAACTACTAGCAATCACACATAAGTAACCATCAATTGCACGTGCTGTTTGTTTTAACTCCCAAAGCTGTAGTCATGAACAGTATAATAGCATGTGGCAGAAAATTGCACCATATGGAAGGGTTTAAGTGATCTGTTCAACAAGGCGAAAAATATATGACTTTCATTTCGGACCACATGTACAGTACTCCACAGTGAATCAGGAGACTAGGCTTTATTTAACAGCATGCATTGCTTCACTTCTTTATACAGGTTATATTAATTGCTGGCTTACCTTGCTTATCATGCAGTGTCATTGAGTTTAATTCTATTCTACTGGACAGTTGTGTTACGAGAGCATATACATACTCATCCAGGTTTCACCATGGTGTTGTGAATATCTGCATTTACCCAGTCAGTTTAAGAGGTTAAACAAAGAAAGGGCTTCATTGTAAACTTATTTAATGCTCAACAGAGACTGGAGCGTTCATGTCCGGACAGAAAACAATACAGATTTGATGCTGGATAATTCCAACCCTGGTACAATGCAGAAGAGTACAGCCAAGAAGACAAACAGGATAGTATCTATAAACTGTAGCGATTCAGGAATCATTGATGGCCATTAGTACCAGCCCTGTCTGTTTTGAGGCAATCAAATACAAATGACTCAGAGAAAACAGTATTAAGAAGAGATCATTCAAGCTCATGTTTTTGAAACATCTAATCTATGGCCAAAAGTTTAAACTCATCTCTTCTGGTTATTATTTTAGCCATGCCCACTACTAACAGGTTCCATAATATGGAATCATTTTTACAGGCGTGAAATCTCCATAGAAAACCTGTGGCAGTACAATGGGTTATAACAAAATGCATCAGTGGCTATTAATTTGACTCTTCAGGTGGCCAGACTCACCGGTCCAGAGATCCAGAAGTTCAACTCCACCTGTGTCCTTGCCCTGATATCCCTGTGGATTTGTTTCGGTGTCATTTCAATTACATGCATCTGTTTAATGGTTTCTCTAAATTGCCCCAATGTGGGGTTAACGGACTAGTATTGATATAACCTTGCTCCTGTCATGAATAGACATTGATACAGATATGACATTAACTCAGTAACGATAATTACACATATAGGTCTCCTCAAATCATTATTTGATTAATCATTGTATCATCATAATCTACTCATTTCTCTTAAACCAAAGTCAATAAATAAATGTCTTGAGAACCTTTCTGGTTACACAGAGCCCTGACCTTACTTCCATCAGACAACTTTGGTAATGCCAGGGCTGGCTGCTCAACTTCAGTCTCTAAATCTTGAAGTCATATTCCAAAAGCTAGTAAAAGACCTTTTCAAACTTCATACAAATACCTATGTTTATGGATATATTTTTTCCACAACTTTTGGCTATATAGTGTAAATGTCATTAAATCGACTGTACTTGTGACTTGTCATACATCACATACTGTGTAGTGGAGCAAATATTATTGGGGATTGTAATATGGAAAGGCTATAGACAAATGTAGTAACGATGTGTTAAAAGTGCTGGCCCTGTGAACACTTTTGGCTGTAGACAGGCTTCATATCTGTTGTATTCCTCTCTGAACGTTTAACAACAACACATTCTATTTAGTCATGCTGTTTCAGCTGTGCTATTCAATTATGGTCAGCCACAAGTTGAAGAGAAAACAGTAGACAGGGGTCATGCACTTAATTGTATAGAGCTCATGTACCCAAGTGCTGTACTGCTTGAACAGTTTTGCTCTATTAAGCCTTTACTTGATCAAAACTCTTTATATTTAACAAAGACATACATTGTTTGTCTGCAACAGCAGTAAACACATTGAAACTCATAATGTATTTGGCGACTTTTTTTGTCTATTTTTCCCACAGCTTAAAATATATGGTTAGTCTTTTAATAACCTGCAACTGCAATGGAAACTGCATATACATTAAAGTTGCAACATTATTAACTAAGGCTGCAAACTGTATACAGTCATTAATACAGTTACTGGTTTAGCTGCTGTTTTTTACTTTCTATTTTGTTCTGCACCGGTAATCTATATCCATTAAACATATAAATCAATGTCTTTACCTGTAATGGTGTATGATCCTATGATGCTTTTGCTCTGTATATTTGGGAAAGGAAAATGAAAATAACTTAAAACAGCCTGTGTTTTTCTTTACGTCGTGTTTTCCTTCCTATTTCCATTGTTATTTTATAGTTTACTGATTACTGTTATAAATATTGTTTCAAAAACAAAAACAAAAAACACCCACTGATATAGTGAAAATATAGTGAAATCATTATTTTTATATTTTGAAACTGTAAATCTTGTAATAATACTAACCAATACATTAATGTGCGAGTTAACTAATAAGCACTACTACTTAGTTAAACAAGAGCTTCTCTAAAAGATGTCCTTGTTTACTGTAGATTTAGGTGTTTTCATATTTATTCTATGAATGCTATCAAATAAGCCGTTTTGTTTTTTTATTTTATCATTTTCATAATGGCTCTGCAAAAATGTAAAAGTTGCATTTACTAGTTATCTATGCTGTACACAACAGATAGCATACTCTATCTGTTGTCAGATCTACTAGGTCTGTGGTAAGCCAACAAATGTTCTTATTTACGTTGCAGCATCATTTCTTTTGAGTTATTTTCTGTCATTATATGGAACAGAGAAAATGGAATAATGGGGTGATCCGTTAAGAGAAAATACTGAGTGGCATTACAAAGCATGTTTATTGATTTAAACACCTTTAAATGTCATTTTTAATTATTTGTTCAAGCAAGTTATGGGGTCACCTTATCTTTAGCCTACATGTTGTTTCAGCAACTAAGACATCAAGCGTAACAAACAAGGTCCATATGTGCTACAACACTCATATAAGATTAAGATAAGTTTTTTTTTAAGAAGCTTTAGAATGGTCTTCCATATTTTTCCACTCCAAAAAGTAATGTTTAAATGTCATAGTGGCAAGATGGGAATATACAGATTAGTCCCATTATCTGAACTTCTGTACTTTATTCTAAAATATAATTTTAATATGTGGATAGTGGGAACTTCTACTTAGAATTTCATATAGGACAAAATTCTGTCTCACTCCAGAATATTCAAAACACACCCACTTTTAATGACATTTTAGTGAGATGCTCTGATTGCAATAACACTCTGTGGTGACACGGTGGTGAATGTGGTTAATGCAGTCACCTTACAGCTCCTGATATCCCTGGTTCTACCATTTTACTTCACTTGTGTGGAGTTTGTATGTCAACCCTGTGTCCATGTGGGTTTAATCTGTGTACTCTGGTTTAATCAGTATAACTCCAATTTGCCTCAGTATGAATGTGTCTGAGTAGAATCAATGAATCTTACTCATATAGTGAATAGAAATTGATGTTGACGCGACATTTAATTGTACAATTACACTCTGAGTGTAATTAAACATTTTAGATTGATTGATTTCAAATGGCTATTTATCATAGTGAAAGCTAGTGATCATATGTCTAGATGGATAGATATGGAGAAATTTAGTTAGATAGCATTGGGGACCTCTGGTCTGGTCACATGATGACTGCAGACCCAGCCCCCACCTAAGGATCAATATAAACTTGTGTAATGTCAAAGAGATTTAAGTTGATACACACAGACTGAAAACTGTAAAAAGCACGAAAGAACCTTCTGGGCTGTAACAAGTGTGCCAGGGACTGAAATGCGACTCCATATCTGACACACATCCCTGTGCGACAAGGCGGATGAAACTCAAATGGCTTGCTTAGTAAAGCACAGCTTTCCAATGTTAAGACTTTCTGGTTCAACCCCAATCAAAGACAGGTTTTGTGTATTTCAGAATTTGTTTCAGTCCCTGTGTATGTTTCCTGGCATCTGTGTAATGTCTGCTGGTACTCTTTAAGTTGGGGTTGTTGCACTTTGTATACAGTTTATATACGTTTACAATCTCTGCATGCATTCACAAGGTTAGCTCCCAGTTTCACCAGGGGCGAATTCCTCAGTCTCAGTGCTCTGCAGGATGGACTATGAGCAGTGGCATAAATTAATGTTAGTTTCTATTCTCAGGCATGATGATTGTTTACCCAATGTTGTACAGCTACAAAATTCTTTCATTTGTGGGTAGATATGTAAGTTATTATTATTTATTTAGGACGATCTATTACCCCTCATAGTATTTGCTGAATCTCTTTGGCAGGTCAGGGTTGTGTGATCATTTATGTGAACAGTTAAATATTATATTAAAGGTTTACTTTGATGTGTTTAGACATCATTAAAACATTTTCCAATATTTTTTAAAGAAATATTTTGCAAGCACAGATTCCTTGGCCTTTTGATCTGCTTTGTACACCAGGCATCTTTACTTCTGAAGGATTGCTCTCAGTGAAGCACAAATGGTTGTGCATTCTCACAAATAACTGGTTTAGCTGGGATTTTTGCTGCTCCAAAGTACCTTGTTTGATAATTGGATTCGAAATCCAAATTGACAAATAAAATGTGTAAATGTAAGTCTAAGTAAGTAGATACCTGAAGTGACATTTAAAGTGCTGAAGAACTCTATTAAATAATTATCTATAGCCGCCTATTACATGGGGCAAAAGAGAGCGCAGAAGAGATTAGGAAACAGAGGGAGGGTTTTAGCATTTTGACAGCTTACTCATCCGAACAATTTGGATTTATTTCCTTGCTCTCCATGACTCTAATAAAGCCCTTAACAAAATAGGTATTAGTTTGAATGGTTACTGTTAATCTCATTTAATCAGATTGACTTATAGAATTAATTTGCCCCTAAACACAAGTTTTAAGGTTTCCATACATAGTATTTGTCCATGCATCTGATAATATCAGAATGCATACATGCAGAGAGAGGACAGTGACCAGTGACCAACTGCATTCTCCTGCCTCTTTAGAATTACTCCAAACCCTTACTTCCTGAGAACATACCTGCGAACGGAACATCAGTCTCTCTCAGAAATACTGATGTGGAATATCTAGGTGCTTTTTATATAATAATAGATTTCATCATCTTCATTTACCACTTTATCCAAGCGAGGGTTTTGGAGTGTCTCCCAAAATAATTGAGAACAATCTAGGAATAAAATGGACATTAAGGCTTTCATGAGAGAGCAGTGCAACTGTGCCACTGTCAGCAGATTGTATTTCACTGTATCACACACCTAATAAGGGGGTGCAATGCAGAGGAGGGGTGTCTGGGTGTGAACAAAGTATTACTCAATATAAGGAATTGAAGAACATCCCTGAGAGCAAACAGAATATTTAGTGAAAGATGATAAAGACACAGAGTCACAGAGATAGACAGAGTACATATATAAATATGTTGGGTAAATTGAGAACAAACAACTCACCTACTTGATTATATATTTATTTATGTGTTATTTTTTGGTTGGTGTAAATGTAAAGTTAAGAAGCATTTGATAGAGAAAGAAAAATTCCACATTAGCGAAAATATTAATAATGAAAAGGTGAACAGTGAAAAGAGCAACATGAAAAGAGAACAGTTCCTTGAGTCACCTGAACGCCGTATCGGCTTCTGTGAATCAAGCAAGTAAGAGGCATGACAATCTTACTGTAACTGGGGATGAATATACTGTAGAAGTTGGCAACCCTATGAATTGTTGCAGCTCAATTGGATGGAGCCGGCCTCTCCACCACTGCTTGCACCTTGGTTGGATCTGCCCGGATTCTGCCTAGCTCTATAACAAAGCACAGGAAGGCCCCCGTGCACTGTTGGAAATTGCACTTCTCAACCTTAACAAAGAAGATTCTCAATGAGGCATGGGAGCACCTGCTGCACATGAATGATGTCGTTCACCAAAGCCTGGAAGAAAACAGGGGTGTCCATAGATCAAAAGTATCCCATGGATGTGTTAAATGCTGTCTTCCACTCATCGCTATCCCAGATGTGAACCAGGTGCAAGGCTCTGAGTAGGCTCTGAGTGTAGTAGAGGTAAGGGTTATTTACTGTTTACTGTAATCTATTTGATGTCTCGGTAGTCCACACATGGCCTGAGTGATGTTTTCTTATTGACAAAAAAGAGCCCAGCTTGTAGTGGGTAGGAGGATGGGCAGATAATGCTAGCCCTCAAAGGCTCACTATGGTAATCATTCAAGGTTTCCCATTCAGGGCGCCACAGACTGAAGTAGCTTCTACTGGGTAGAGGTCCACCCAGAAGCAGATTGATTGCACAGTCGTACTGGTAGGTCAACTGTGGTGAGCACATGCCCATCAATGGCATACGCCCTGATAGGAGAAGGCAGGAAGTTTAATGTTCAGTCATTGTCAGAAATTATTGTGCCCCCCACCCCCACCCCCCAACAATATTGTTATTATAACACTTGGCTTTCTCTGTTTTATTGTACAACTTCTCAAGATCATAACTCAGCGTAACAACATGTGACTTCTAGTTGAGCAAGTTCAGATATTTATCACACCGGCCAACCACAAAATTGAACCTCTGTGCACAATATTCAATATGATTTAAGCCTTGAAACATGATTTACTGTCAACTCCCTCCATTCTACAAATGAGTATTGAATGGCGGAGAATAGATAAATAAATCCACCATTTCGATTGCTAGTGATCTGTTGCAGAAATCCAGTGGAGCATCTTAAATGGATTATTGATCCCATGAACTTTTTTGAGATAAGGGTGTTTTTTTCTTGTTTGTCTTAGCTCACAACATGGACAGTTGGTTGTTAATTGCCTGCTCTTGTTTTAGGACAGGGTTTCTCAAGCCTTGAGAATATAAAGTCGTAATAATACACCAGTTCTAGTAAAGAGCGAGCCCGCACTTTGACCAAATTAAACATTAGAATAATTGTTTTTCAAAGTTTGGAGAAAGCTTTATTGAACTGATCCCAGTTTACCTGCTGATTCATTGCCAAATTGATTCGGGAGGCGTTTTTCAACAACATAATAATGCATTGTCCTCGACACTTCGAATTTAAAAACAAAATTAAATCAATACAGCTTTTCCAAAGTAAAAAGCAATAGTCATTTGGACGGATTGGAATCATTGCAGATATTTCACTTAATTAGACTTTCAATCATGTTGTGTGTTTGGTAGGAAAAGGAGGAAGCTCAATCAATAAAAAATATTTTACAATCTCAGGGAGACAACAGTTAGGACCTATCAAATAGACTGACAAAGCAAATACAGAAAATGCATCGTATTTCTCTATGAATTGGGTGATGAAACGACACATAAAAGGAAAATTAACTGCTAGAGTTTTGTAATTACATCCACATTTGCACTTCAACAACCTCTTTCAGAGCATAAAAGGTTGCTTGTGTGGAATCATACAAACAGTGTTATATATACAGTATTTCCCAGCATTTAGTTTGCTAGTAAAATGACAAACTATATCTAAAGGCAGATAACTTTTGATGCATCTAATTGTCAGCTTTGGTTAAGGCATCACAAAGAAGTCATCAAAACAGTCCTTCAAAAACCTTTCACTTTCAAACCTTACACAAAAGGCCAGGGAAAACAGCTTTGCTCTTCACATGTAAAGTTTCAACATACAAAATAAAACGCTCTTGCTCAAGGTTTTGTGGGGATGATTTATTGTACTCACATTGAAAGGTTGAAGGCAAACTAAAAACACTTTTGTTGCTGAAGCAACATCAAAATCTCAAGATGAACAAGACCTTACTTCTATAGGGAAACACATCTGTAATAAACTGCATATATCTGTAACCTACAGGACAACAAATCAGTGTTCCCATGAGTTATAAAAGCTTATAAGTTATAAAGCTATAACATATGCAAGCTGATAGACAGAGAAGAGCAAAGCAGTTTTATCCCTGCTTATCCTGATCAGCATCGCAGGGAAGGGTTTGGAGCCTTACCCACAATTCACAGGGCAAAGTACATCCTGGAATGGACATTTTGTAAGTATATAGAGGGTATGTAGAGTACTGTGTAAATTAGATTTTTACCAGACCATTTACAGTCATGGAAAGGTACTTGATTTTGGTTTTGATATTTAATATACCATTTATATTTGCCTTTGCAAATAAGACAAAAGTATTAGTAAAGGTGTGAATCACACACTGCTTGCCAGTATAGAAAGCAGTGGGGATCACATTAAAAGTTTAGCATCTTAGCAAATACATTGGATTTTAGAACCGTTAAAACGGAATAATAAGTCGTGGAAATCAAAACCTATTTCTCTACAGATTAGTAGCGCCAAGAATTCTAAAGAAGTATATAGAGGACGATTGCATAAAGGGACTTTATAAATGTGGGTCAGGGTGTACACATGCACATAGTTGTGGAGTAATGGATGGCAGAGAGACTGGGAGCATGTGTGAAATGTCATTGTGCCACGTCAGGCCTGATTTTCCCCCCAGTAGTGGCAGATGAGTCCTGCCTGCCCACACTGCTTCCCCCGTGCAGCTGTCACAGGCACAGTGATTCAGACTGGCAGCACCATAGTGCAAATTCTGGCTGGCACAGACCAAAGGAGCAAAGGGGGTGTAGACTAAGTCCCAGATGTGTGGAATTTAGCCAATGTGGAACTTTTCTCAAGCAGAGACGGAAGACAGAGTGATCTCTTTTGGGCTAACTGGGCAAAGGTCATCTGACGTGGCTTGGGTCAAACTCATGGCTTAGGAAGGCCATCAAAGGCTGGGGTAATGTCTTAATTACATCATAAATATGCTATGTTGGGTTTCTGACACTGAGGCTGTTAGTACAGCTTGATTCTGCAATCTATGACTCACGTTTGACAAACAAAATAACCTTTAACGGAGACACTTGAGATCTGCAGCTGCTCCATATCACATACTGAGTAAGTGGAACACGCATTGCAAGCACGATTGCATATTTCATTTCAAATTAATGCCTGGTAGTGTATGCTGTAGATGTATATATTTTTTTCTGGGATCAGGCTTTCATGACACAGTGCTTATTTCAGCTGTTCTGACAAACAATGTGAAAATATCGTGAATCGCTATAAATTTCTGATGTGATCTAATTAAAGTAAGTATTTTTTTTGTTCAAATTAAAACTCTTTATATCCAGTAAAATATTTAGCAAATATAAACTATATTTAATACTTTAGAATTATTTGTGCTGGGCCTAACTTGCCTATGTGAAATAATAATAATAATAATAATAATAATAATAATAACAATAAACATTGATAGATGGGAGGACAGATACTGTTCTGTATTCGCAAGTCCGTTTACATGCACTTAATCTGATAACTGCAGAAAATCTGATTTTGTCGATAATCTGAATAAGGCATATACTGAACTTGAGTTCAGTTGAATATCTGGGTTTACATGAACCAAGCAATAATTTAAAATTTGCAACTACCCTATAATCTCTCAGAAAGATGTGATGTAAACTTTATGAAAAGTTTAGTGTTTAATGGGTCATCAGATTACACTTGAGAATCCCCTCATTGGTCAACAGAATTACGCTCCTAAGAAGCAAAAGCTGTAAGATTAAGTGGACCTGGCAGCCATGTTTTGACCTCCGCTATCCACTTTGTGCACATGCACAGACTCAAGTCCAATTAAAATCGAGTAACTGGTATAGATCCCATTATTACTGGAGTAAAATCCAGATCTCTTAATGAGATTACTTAATCTGATTTCTATATGGGAGAATGCAGTGTACATCGCCACTTAAATTATTAGATATTTGCAGAAATCTGATCATTATTGGATTAATAAGTACATGTATATGTACTCACTAATATGTAATGTCCAGTTTTACTGAGGTAAGTAGTTAATTATGTAGATTAGTATGTGAGTGACACTACTTTGAAGCCTTGTTCCCAATTTAAGATGTTTTAAAATGGAATATAAGGTGATTCATAAGCCACAGAACATGTCGTATGCTGCATCGTGGGCAGCAAAAAACATTGTTGAGGTTTCTTAATTAGTAAAGGACTTTGGACAACCACTACGTGGCTTAATTTCCACAGTGCTGTTTTTTTGTAATTTGGCTATATGCAGTGTGATACGTCTTTGATATGCTACATGCCCACCTTCCTATTGGAAAAACTTTGCCCTTGATCAAATATGGCAGCTTTTAAGATGTTCCATGTTCCAGACAAAAGAGAGGTCTCCTCATGTACATGTACCCATTACTTGCTGGGGTAGTTACATTTACATATAGAGCACCCCCCTCGTCATTCCATAATGTGTACACGTGTGCTAGCCCTAGTGGTTTTTAAATGCCTTAGTCTTTACTTAGTTCTAATAATGCTGTGGCTAGTGAAATATATATATATATATATATATATATATATATATATATATAGGACTGTGGATGTGCTGCAATGAAGTAGAAGTTGCTTGGCTAAAGTAGCTTTATCTTTATATAGGACTCTAGCCAGCCCCACTGGTTTTCAGGCTGAATAACTGCATGGAGTACATTTCACTGAAGTCAGAGTCACACTGTTTATGTCAAACTTTTTGATGTACTCATAAAGCCATCCTATGACAGCACTACAGGTCTGTGTGGGTCCATAGGGCATATATAGACAAAGACGTTATATCATTCCACATCATTTTTCAGTGTTGTGCAGACACGAATCATTTCTGCCCTCTTTTGGTCAAACCAAAAAAATCCCCTCTCAGTATGCATATCATTGCAACGTGTTCAGTTGTTCCTTCAGCTACTTATACCTTAAGTATATAATTGTTATCTTTGCTAGATTATGAGGAAACTGGAGATTAAGGGACAACTTCCATGATTGATCTTTGGAAATTGGAAAAATTCCATCCAAAGTGTATACTGATACTTTTATGCAAATGAAATCAAAATGATTTAATTTCACACTACCAATTAGTAGCTAGAAAGTGAAATACTAAATGGAAGCACAACTAAATAGTTGAATTTCAGCAGAATTTTTCCCTGACTGTTTAATCTTGGTTTAATAGCATATTGAATTAAGATAACTTACTTGATTGATGCCAGGGACTGGAAACATGCCCTGAAAGACAACGTCATAAAACACACTTTATTCAACTTTCATCCATGTACAATTACATCAGGCAGAAGCAGTGCAGCTGTAACATCAGATGAAAGAAAAAGTTCAGATAGGAATGTGTTCTTTGATCAATACAAACTCTTGCTCCTGGCCACAGAGAAGTGTGGCAGTGTGCTAATAATGACTCACCTGCACCATGTGGGGGAAAAATTCAATTTTGCACCTCCTTTCATGTAGCAAAAAATGTAGGCTTTGCTTTTATAGAAGTAAAAGGTGTGAAGATTAGATAGTAATGATTTTTTAATGATGTTGAAAAGGAGCTTATCTAGCAAGATGTCTGGTTTGTTGATGGATTTGGGTGAGTAAAAAAAAGGATCTTTGATAGATTCACTAGAAATGCTGCACCTTACCCAAACTGTTATGCAGTTATACCTGCCATCAGTTAGAGCATAACAAACAGTTCTGCTTGGTTTTGTATAGCGGTATGCATTTCACACTCATCAGCAGCAACTGTACTTGAAGAACCTGACAGCACATCATTAGTACAGGAACCATAAGGGCAAAAATTTTACTCAAATCATATTTCAGCTGCCTCTTTAAAGTTGTTTCTTTAGAGTTATTTCTCACTTGAGGGGTACAGGGGCAAGTAAATCGAAGAACATGTCTGAGAACTAAGAATTGACTTTCATTGCATGTGACGAATGTGATTTTAATGTTGTGCACAATAGAAATAATGTGACAAAGAAACACGTGACACACAATTTGCTGCAATTAGGCATGCATATTTTATTTAATTTTTTCTCATGCGATGCTCCAGAGTGGCACTAGTGGACAAAATTGATTAAATATTAATTAATGAAACAATATATAAAAATGAAACAAAGGTGGAATAAATGTTAACATCACGGATAGATGCTGACTATATAAGAGAATCACATTCACATATATAAACATCAAATAAATGCAGGTTTGAGTTTGAGTCTTGCTGAGAGCTGCATTGACACAACTGCTTGCCTTAGGGAGGGAAGGTCATACTGGGATCATCATTCTGGTGTTGCAATAGCTTTTGGCCATGCTGTGTTTTATTTTAAAAAATATTGTCTAGAAACACAGTAATCAAACTCATTATGTATAAATAACATTTGAAATTAAACATCATCATACACTACATAGACAAAAGTTTTGTGTCATACATATTTATCACTCAACAGTTTCAGACAGTCCCATTGCTACAGTTGTATACAATCAAGTACCTTACCATGCAGTATGCTTTTACAAACAATTGTGAAAAAATGGGTTGTGGTATTGTAATAGAATGCCAACATTGCAACAAGTCGGTTAATAAAACTCCTTTTCTCCTAGATATTCTTTGATCAATCGTGAGTGGTATTATGGAAATGTGGAAGCATTACAGAGTGGGGTCACCAAGTTCTAAAGCACAAAGTGCTCTGCTGACTCTATAATTACAGAGATCTAAACGATTCATTGGCATTAATATAAGCACAAAAATATCCAAATGTTGTATGGATTGGAGTGAAGCACACCATAACTGCACTATAGAACAGTGAAAATGTGTGAATGATGAATCATGCTTCTCTATCCGTCAATATGATTGACCAGTCTGAATTTGGTGAATGCCATGAGAATATTAACT
>JAVSBV010000103.1:6340968-6353670 GCA_033117975.1 Parotocinclus spilosoma
GCTCCTTGTTTTATTCTCAGCTCTTACGTTTTGGAAGCATCAGGCAATATCTGCAATACTTATACCATCTCACTTTGATGAGAGTTAAAGATGTCTCAAACAGACCCCGCAAACAGTTATCAGCCCATAAGACGGAGACCTGAGACCAGAGCTTGGTATCATATACAAGTGCTTACATGACCCTGAGAATGTGTTGTTATTTCAAGCTGCTTGAAACATGGTCTTCGTTTACGAACATGGAACACTGCCCAGCTGCATCTGAGAGCAAGAGGTTGCTCCAGTTTCATTGTGGTCCTCCAATGCTGAGATCAGGCAGGGAAGACAAATACATGTGACGCCACCAAGTCGCAGTCTAGAGATGTCAGTTTGCATCAGTAACACTGTGGCACCTGGTTCGAGCCTGCTAAACCCAGTGGGACACACTTCTTTCTAACTTCTGGGAGTAAAAAAAAGTTTATAAAGGCTTCCCCAAGTATCCACATACACACCAGCTATTGCACTTCAGGTACACATATAGATCCAGCTCTGGTTTATTGCCCAGTGATTGTAAAGTGCAATAAGGAGGAATTAAATTAATATTGTTTTTCTGTTTTATCTGACTTTTTACATAATTAATCAGGTAAATTAAACCAAACCAAGCACATTTGTTACCAGTGGATTGCATGAAAGGCACAATTTCAATATTCTGAAGCCAAATGTTCCAGCTTCAATAGAATGACATCAACAATAGAATTGTTTAATTGTAAAAGCTTGTTGTCTCTAAATGACATACAGTATAATAATATTTTTATGCAAAACCAAGTACCTCTAAAGATGTGTTACATTAACACAATAGCCTACTCAAATGAAGGATAAGGTTTTTACCTTGTATGATCATATATTTCTCAATAATGTTGCACAAAATTGAGTTTGTGTGTGTTTTTAGTTGTAAGGGAAAGATATAATTAATTAGCTAATTAAAAATAAAAAATAATACATCATTATGACAATTGCCTCACATACTATTGTGCAACTAGCTTGCATAGACCTATGCAAGATAGTTGCACATTTTATACTCACCAAACTCTTTATCAGAAACAAATCATGTTAACAAATTAATGTAAACAAATTAATGACACTAAAAGAGTTTTTAAACACCAGTGACACTGATTGAGTGCACAGGATGCTGTCTACAAGATGATGGTGGCTGGATTTTCAGTCCAGCAGAGACATTGATGTGATTAAAAAACTGTAGCAATACTGCTCTGTCTGATCCACTCATATTCACAAAAAACACAGTGCAGTAAAAGGGGACAAACAAAGCATGTAGAAGAACAGATGGACTATAGTCTGTAAAGTGCATCTATATGGTTAGCGAAACTGATAAAATGGATAATGAGTGTAGAACAAAGAGATGTATATATGCACATACAAACACATACACTCACAGGCCTCTTTATTAGATGTTCTGGTTAAGCTGCTTGCTAATGTAAATAGCCTGATATTTTGGCGTAGATATATTTACAGGGAATGTTCGGAGAAAGAAAAAAATATACAATAGCAGCAGTTCTCTGAACAAAAATGCCTTGTCAATGCCAGAGGTCAGAGGAGAATTGGCAAACTGGTTCGAGATAATAGAGTCAACAGTAACTTGTTGTATAACTTCTGTCAGAAACAAAACAGGCTACACTCATGGGCTCTGTAAAAGTGGCAACAGAAGATTGGAAAAAATATTCAGGCTAGTGTTGATTGCTGCTGTGACATTCAGAGGGTGGAGTCAGAAATTGGCATAAACATCATGAATGAATCAATACATCCTGCCTTGTATTTATGGTTCGGGCTGCTAGTGGTGGTGGCAGTAGCATATTTTTCTTCACACACTTTGGACTCCTTAATGCCAACTGAGAATACTATAAACATGACAGCCAACTTGAGTATTATTGCTGACCATGCAACATCCCTTCATGACCACAGTGTACTCTTCTTGTAGTGGCTGGCAGCAGTGCCATGTCACAATAATTTCAAACCCGTTTCTTGAGCACTGAGTTCACTGTACTTAAAATGGTCTCCACAGACACAATAGAGCACCTTCAGATGAGGTGGAACAGTTATTAATGTGCAGCCAAAAAATCTGCAACAACCTTGTGATGATATCATGTCAATATGGATCGTTGGATCAACATGAATTGTTAAAATGCTCTACAAAGAGTTAAGGTAGCTCTGAACACAAAAGAGTCCAACGGGTACTACATTTACAGCATTTAGCAGACGCCCTTATCCAAAGCAACTTTTCATACAGTCTTACAATCCAAGCAATTGTGGGTTAAGGGACTTGCTCAGGGACCCAACTGTGGTAGCTTGGCAGAGGTGGGATTTGAACCCCAAATCTTCTGGTCCATAGTCCAGTACTTTAACCACTAGGCCACCACACTCCCGGGTACTAATAAGGTACTAATAAGTTGCACCTAATAAAGTGTCTGATAATTATATGGGGCTAAAACGTTGAAGTGTAATACGATTTTAAATTTGGTGTTAAATTTCCTTGGTCATTCATGAAGTGTTGCTGTTTTGGGACAGGTGCTTGGCTGTTTTCAGTGCTGAATTATCTCTCTGTCTGGTTGTTTTTGGAAGAAATATCCATGGCATTCTCACCCAGGCACATGTTTGTCAGACCTCACAAGTTGACTCATAAGCTCCAACCAAAACTTACCATCCACAAAACCATAATATTTTTGCCTACAGTGGCGAGAACGTGATGGCAGCCCCTCACCCTTGCCCGGAGCGCTCAAGAGACAACCTCTCCACCTGTCAGGGGTCAAAGGCTAATTCCCAAAGATTAGAGGTTGTTTCCATAATGACCAGGGCGTAACTTTTGCTTTCACCGTTCTATGTAGTTGCTACATGTGTTCAAAGTCCCTTTCAACAGCATGGATTTATGCTTGAATCTCAGAAAATTGGTATAAAAATAAATTAATCATTAATTAATATCATGGTGGTGTTGCATCACTTGTATCTATTGCTATTTCTAAAGTAAGAATAAGATCTGTGTGGCATGTAGAACGTGCCTACCATTTTCAAACTTTAAATAGCATTGTGGTAACAAGTTAGCTAAAGTAAACCCTGAATATAATTGCCATTAATTAAATACTTCGCTATAAATAGAGCTATTAAATGCCTTTGTACATGTCATCCAAATAATTTCATTGAATGCTTTAACAGGATGTTTATGGCTCTGTTTAGAAATGTCAAATTCTAGGCCACCTATTACTCAGCACATGCAACCCTTTGCTATAACTGACAGCCAGCAATAAAGATTAAACCCCTCCAAATACACACATAACAGTTGTGAGCTCTGTTTGTTTCCCTGATCACTGAGTATCCACTGATATTCGGGACACTGAATGCCATGGACTTGTAAGGATCTATTCTATGCTACCAGGCTGAGAGACGCCAGTTTTAGAAGTGCCGACGCTTCCCCTGAGGCAGTGCCACACTGGGATCCAACGCATGAGCGAGGGCCAATTAGAATGTAAAACAATAGCTCTGTCCGATTGCCATGCCTTTGTGCAGCCCGACATTGTCTTTGTGGCTCCAGTTACCAGCTCCTGATAAACAGGGTTCTAAATTCGAAGCACAGTTGTTGCCATTGCCCTGCTTTCCTCCTAAGTGCCTTGGCTGGGCCGGGAAGAGCCTAGAACCTCTTCTGCGATAAATGGCAGGATAGATGGCAAATGACTGTTCAAGGAAAGAGGGTGGAACTCTAGGCTCAAGACAATTAAAAGAGGTCACTCTCAATGTACCGCTTGATCCAGCAATTGTATGATGGATGGCGTCAAGAGTGACTTTGGCTGTACATGTATAGAAGAGGGGGAGGGGAGATTAAGTCACAGTTGTTAACCAAGCAAAGGGGGTCAGTGGAGGGCAGAGCCAAACCTATCTCATTTTCTGCTAGAGAAGTGGGTTTGATTAATGTATATAATAAGATATTTATTTAAAAGCACATCCCCCAGACAATTCAGAGGTACATGTAAGCTCAAGTAGATCTGGGTAAATAGGGATATGCAGACATGCATACATGCACTCAAGCTTGGCTGAGAATAATGAAATGGCAAATGAACATTTTAAAGATCATGTAATTAATTCCCTCACTCACACCTTCCCATACCCACTAAATCCAGTTCAGGGTTATGAGGGTGATGATGCTCATGAGCCTGGAAGATGTTATGAGACAGATTGGGTTCAGATTGAGGATATTCTACAATGTCTTTACCCACCCCAGGAGTAGCTGGCCAACAAAGGTTGCTGCGAGAGCAAGACTGGTACTAGGCGTTTAAAAAGGAATACAGGGTCCTCTCTCACATTGGCAAACATTATTGTTCATAGGTCTGCCATCAGGAAAACTCTGAACAATGCAATGGTGTTTATGGCAAAACTATGAACCAATTCTACCAAAGAATTGCTAAAGAAGAATGAACATAATATTCTGGAATGGCAAAGTCGAAATTGAAAACCTTGAACCTATTGTGGAAAGACCTAAAGTGAGTGTTATGAGCCGATCATACAGAGCAGTACTGCTGGAGTTATTAAAGACATTAGTGTCAATAAATATTCTACTAACCAAAAATTTGCAGTCACCAGCTTCCTGCAGGCAGCATCCTGTGAGCACTAATGAATATCGTCTGACCTGATAGATGTCTATCAGAGTGTGCAGTGAGTGAACACTATGTTTAAAAACTCAAACAGCACTGCTGTGTTTGATCCAAACATACCAGAAAAACGCATAGTAACACACCACCAGCACACCAGTGTCACTGCATTGCTGAGAATGATCCACCACCAAAACAGTACTTGATTTGCGGTGGTCCTTGGAGAGTCCTGACCATAACAAAACAGAGAAAGTGGGACCAGTGGTCACTGTTAGTGGTGTTCAGATTTAATCATTACAATATTGTTAAGGAAATTTAACTTGTGCAGCCTTTAAAATGCCTTGCTTTTATAGTGAGGACTGCATTTTGGTATGTGATGAAATCTACTTATTTGTAAATTAACCTTGATTATTGATTGCATTATTATTCAGCAAATATCTCTGTACTTGTCCATAAGTGATGCAGTAGTAATTCAAGAGTTACAGCCTTAGCACATAAGTGGGTCTTTAAACAGCAGATGGACTTTAAGAGATTGTTCAGCATAATTAGCCTACAGGGAAAACAAAAAAAGCACAAAGCTTTACGCTAGTGATGGCTTAAACTGTTCAGGTCACTGAACAAGCTGCCCTTATTAAAAATCCACAGTTCCTTCCTCTCAAACTCGCCTTATTTACTGCTTAATGTTTTTCATTTTTAGAGCTCAAGCCATACTTTCACAGAAATGAATACTTTGTGGTTATGGGGTTTGTTCTAAGTATCTTATGTGATATTTTTGGCAGATGAAGACATAGAAATCATAGAAAGTTTTAATGAAGTAAATGTAATCTGAGAATAATATATTCAGCATGGAATATTTATTTTTAACAAAATCTCATGTAGCTATTTTTTTAGCACCCATAAAAATTATTAGAAGAAATTGAACTCAAGCTTTTTACCCAAGTTGTATTTGATTGGTGTGAACAGGAACTTTCAGGAACTCCATGTATTAAAAGTTCAGGAAACCAGGACTTTCTGCTTCATTTGGGGTATATACAATCAATTGGTCCGTCTGCTACAAGGTTTACCATGTGCATTCAGAGATGCTTTACTGTGAATCTTGGCTGTATTGAGTACATTTTTTTGAGTTACTGTTGCCTTGCTATCAGGGCAACAGTGGTGCAGTGATTAGTACTTTCACCTCAAAGGTCAGACATCCTCCTATTAGGGCACGTCCCTGTGTAAGTTTGAGTTTGCTGTAGTTTCCTCCCACATCTGCATGTAAATTAGTAATATTATAAACTAGATTACATTTGTACACAGGAGGTTATTTATATTTTTTTATTTGATTTCTATTTGGATTTAAATATAACAACAAACTGCACACAATTTTATTATATTGCAAGTTTTTCGTGCAAAATTACTTGCCATCTGTCAGAATGCTGATACCACTGCCTGTGTGTGTGTGTGTGTGTGTGTGTAAATGTGCCTCTTATTCTTGTCTATTTAAATAAATCTTACTAATGTTGCTTACTAATGTTACAAATATTCATTTCAGCATTGTGCACGTATCCATCTGTCACAGCTCACTTTCGATGTGGATCTGTACAAGTTATACGCACACGCCATTTTACTTGGCTGAATTGTATTATTTTTCTAAATCATTCTGTACTAGCATGTAATGTATTGTAATGCTCTATTACTGAGCAAACTTTTTCAGGTTAGTCAGGTAAGTCAAGTTAGCATAATTTAATTACAATATAAAAGTAACACTGCAGTGTCTATGATGTGTAAAAAATGCTGCATTACTGTAAACTGTTCTTTACTTGCTAATTATGCCAGAACAGATTATGTAACTATATAAGAATTAGTAGTTTTCTAGGTTTTCCATTTGGTTTTTGCTAAATGATATTTAGTGTTTAAACAGACTTGCATTTAATAGACCTTTGTATATTTGGATATGTGGATATACAGCATGTGCACTAATAAATGTACTAATATTGGTCCACTAGACCTTTCAGCCAGAACCAACAGATTCTCAGACCCGTGCCCGACCAGAAACAACTGGGTCTCAGACCTACACCGGTCTGCTACCAATCGTGTCTCAAACCAATGCCAGTCCAAAACAGACCACATATCGAACACAAGCCCAGCCAGAATATACTGTCTTGGACCCGCGCCCTGCCAAAGCCATCAGTGTTTCAGACCCACACCGAGCCAAAACCCACCAGGTCTCGGACCCGCACCCCTACCAGAACCGACCACTTTGCAAACCAATGCCAGGCCTGAACTGATCATGCCTTAGACCCGTGTCTGGCAATAACTGACAAGGATTTGCACAACAAATTAGCTACTGTCTCTGAAATACAACCAATTAATACAATGGCAGTGACCAGTACAACTTAAATAAAGAATAAGCAGAATATAAACAGAAAAATACAGAATAACTAAACTTTTGCACAATAATTTCTTTTTAACGAAAATTGTGAAATTTCGAGCATTAGGCCATGTTGCATTTCCTGGTTAATGGAGGTTTATTTCTGTGTAAGCATATTTTTTTCAAGCTTATATCAAACTTTTATTCAGTGAACGTAGTATATTCAGCTTTGGGCTATTTAACTTAAGATACATAATGATAGGCAGGTGTTTAGATATTGCAGTTTGTTACAAGATGACTCAACTTGAAAACCCTGGTGGAGAAAATCACTGTGCATCAGGCATTCCCTATGGATAATGGAATGCCTAATGAAGGGGTATCAAATCTTATGTGAGGACCTCCCTCCCCAGAACACCTGGAATAGAAAATGACACTATTCTGTTGAATCAGTGCTATTCCTGCTGTGTTAATGAGGAAAGGAAAATAACTATAGTCCGTAGTATGGCCTGCAGTCAAAGCAGCTGCATCATTTTCCGATGGGTTGGACAGAACAAGACTAAATGATTGTTATTCAGATGGTCTGTGATTTCATAAATCACTATGCACTTAGTATCAATGACTCAGCCTTGTTGTTAGAAAGAGATGAGAACCTGACTATTGAAATGTTTACAACAGAACAGATGACCATATAGTGTAGTAACACAGCACACTGACACATCTGTTTCAATGAATTGTCTTTGAGAGAATCAGTAGATAAGGAGACTTAGTTTGTTTAGTTTGTGTGAAGGTAAAGAAGGTATGAAGGTAATGAAGGTATAGATAAGAAACCCTCCATTGGTGCCATTCCCTCTGCTTCTTTATGTCAAAGGCTATTACCAAATGAGCGTGAAGGCTCTAGTGGTGACCACAGCATATTGTCTAGTTGTAATAATGGAGGCTCAGATTTCCTATGGCTCAGTATAGGCCACAAATTGCCTTCATAAATGCCTCTTTCATCATCACATTGCTAACAAGCTAGCAGAGCAGTCCTACCCTGCAATAAGAGTGAGAAAGGCATTTTGAGAGAGGTAACTATGGAAATATAGAGGCATTGACTCATTTTATGTTAAAAAATATAATAAAGTTCTGCTGCTTTATAGAAATAGAAGTGTATGAAATATGAAAACTGCTTGCTTTGTGTACTGCTTTATGTATTTATTTACATTGATGTATTGCTTTAAGAAAAATAAGAATACTCATTAAGTATAGAAAAAGAACATTTTGATAATAATTTTTACGTTTACCATAATTTTATTGAAGGCAGTATGAACTTCAGATTTCTTTTTTTTCTGGTAAACTTTTTTTTTTAACATACATTCCCGCATTTCAGGCCTGCAATACATTGCAAATAAATTGAGAAAGGGGCAATAATAACATTACCTTTTTAAAATCACATCATTATGTAATTTTGTTTAGTTCATTACTAAATTAAATTTATTAAATGTATTATTATTAAATTCCCCCCATTCCAACTTAAAAAAAAATGTGTTGCAGGTCTGAAATGCAAAGATTGATGTTTATTAAGAAATTAAGGGAAAAAATAAACAAATCCAGTCCAATAATAAATAGGTCCAGGAAAAAAAAACAGGTTGAATGTAAGACACACTGCAGTTTTTCTTTATTCGCATGTTTCCATACCATCTCAACTAATTCTGAAATTGATGTTGTACTTTGTATGTCACATTATATTATATATACATATAAAAATTATGGCAGTATAACAAGATAAAAAATATGATAATTTAACATAATCATATTATAATTTCTGTATTATAATAATAATAGTAATAATAATAATAATAATAATAATAATAAAGCCAAAAACATTAAGTGTATCTGAGTCAAACTCTTTTTCTGAAACAACAATTAAAATGATAACACAAATGTAGAATAGGCTTTTGGTTGGTGCACAAGTAAGACAAAAATATAAAATAAAGCTAAATTTACAATCAAATATACCTTGCATGTTTTTTTTCTGCATACCACAAACTAATGTGTGAGCTAGTATTTGACAGTAACATTTTTGCTTAAATGCAGCAATTAAAATGCAGCTTAAATAACTAATTGCAGGCATTAAATATAAAAAAGTATCTGAATGCTTAAGGGCATGTACAAAATATAAGCTTTAGAACACTTGAGCTCTATGAAGTGTTGCTAGATCTGCAGTATTGCTAATAGACAGAACTAAATCCACACTGGCAATGTAAGTACAGTATAAGACTGGACATTGAAGGTACCCATCCTGGCTTTGGGTTGTAGAGCCTATCCATGAGGCACCAGAAGAGTGGTGAAGGCAGTGCTGGGGGGTGTGAACAGCGTCAGAGATGCCTCAGGGGTCAAGCCTTTAATAATGATTACAAACTGGAGCAGGGCACGGGGCCTGACAGGCTGCAGCTGTGGGGGCACCCACTGCTTTGAAGCGATCCGCGCCACCACATGAGGAGACACTGCAACTATGTGTCTGCTTGTGGGAAAGAATGTCCCGCGACGCCACAGTGACTTTGTGCGCGCTGAACGGCCAAAAGAGATGCCAGTCTACAGGCCCCCTGTCACTGCTACTCAGGAAGTATATAAAGAGAGAATAAAGAAGAATGGATTAGAGGAAATATAAACAACCAAGGGTCAATCTTTCTACATGTCTCTGTGCTTGAAGTGGGACATTTTGTCCTTACCAGGAAACCCTAACTGATATCAAGCTACAGATCATCTTAGCAAGGTTATTATCTCTCTTATTAGGTTTCTGATACTGCCTATCATACATTGCACTTCATTTTTAAGTAACATTATTTGGACAATTGATTAAGTAGTCATTCATTTTAATACCTACTGTACGTAACCAGATCAGGGTCACAGGGAGTCAGAGCCTAATCAGTACAGAGGCTTCAAGGCAAGAACAAATACTTTAAAGTCCATTACAGGGCAAACAAACACACATGCAGGGACACTCCAGACAGACGAATTGACCTAATGCAAAAAATGTGGCATGAAACTGCAGAACCTACAGAAACCTGAAGAGACACCCACATGGGCATGGAGAAAACATGCACATGCCACACAAGTGGGAACTAAGGAGACAGTGCTAACCTCTTTTTTACTATTGTACCTGGCTAATTGATGCACATTACTTATGTACTTCCTCAGAGTAAGTGCTACAAGCTTACAACCTAAGCAGTTGTGAGTAAAAGGCCCTAAGGTGCAAAGCCTTGGTAGATGTGGGATTTGAACCCCAACCCTTCGGGTTCACAGTGAAGTACCTTAACCACTAAGCCATCCCTAGTTTTATGCTTTTATGATATCAATTATGCTTACAAAATCATTATAAGTGTTAATCAGACACTAATGCTAAAAATCCTAGTTTGTAAATGGAATCTATAAATAAATGATACTCACACGTAGAAGGTTCTGTAAGCAATTTTGTAAGCAACATGAGAAACTGATGAATCATTAACTGCCATTAATGTTTAAGTGGGAGTTCCTTTTCAGTAAGAAACGTTGGTTCAGTATATTTTGGCACAACAATAAAGAACCACACACTAAAAAGATATTGAAGAGCCTTGTTTGGCAGCTTTTTTAAAAGAGCTTAATGGAACATAATGCATAGTGTTATTCGCCGTACTTGACAAATAACCAATATAATGCTATTCCTCTATAGTAATTATGAAAATGACTCATCTGTTATAGTGTGAATATTTTATATAAACGATTTCTGTATTTATTCATGTCATCATGAGTTAATCTTATAATAAGTGGTCTAAGAAGAGACTTGACAGCACTAAAGATCATTTGTAACTTTGCGACAGTGTGTTTGTGATATAGTAAGAAAGGTAGGCATGTTTTAATGCCCAATAAATCATGTTGCTATGTGTGCATACTCTTAGGAATTCCATAAACAGAAGAATAAAAAGTTGCCACATTGAGTGAGTGAGAAAGAGGAAGCCAGCTTGACAGCAGCTTGACAGATTTATTGCCTTTCCAGATAAATAATACCTGCCAAACCATAAAATCCCACATGAAGTATGTACATACTTCATACTCGATTTGGGCAAAAGACCAAACAATCATGCATGAAATGGGTCAAGTCATATGCTGTATTGCACAGGTAAAGTTATATGAACTGTATATTGGGACACAAAAACAGATATGATATGATATTTTCAAAAGCTGTTTTATAAATATCATATTCATATGTGCTTCTCAAAGGTCTTCTCTTGACTCTTTTGGAAGGCTTTCCAGGACATTGATCTTTCCTGAATGATGGCAATGTATTGTCACAAACTGTATTGTCAGTCACAAATCATCAATTAGTTTTACAGTTCATCCCAAAAGTATTTAATGTGTTTGAGGTCAGAACAGTAGTAATATCGGTCCTCCACACCAAAGTTGGAAGTTGGAAACCTTTTCTGTCCTGATCCTGTTTGTGCAGGATCATTGTTATGTTCAAACAGGACAGAGCTACTATATGATAGTTTTGATACAGTTCAGATTTTTAAGGATTAAGATTATTCTTGATTGAAATTAAGAGGTGGGAAACATGAAAAACAATTTATTCTCCACCAAACATCAGCATTGGCACTGTGCATTTAGAAATCCACTCAACCAAGAAATCAGAGTCCCAGTTGAAATGCAATGTTCATTACAAAATAAGTATTTCCACTAATTCAGAATCCAATGGCATTGTTTTGGCATCTTCCCAGGCAATGCTGGACAATGCACATTTTTTTGCTTTTACTACTTATGTGCTTCTAAGGAATGCGCTACAATCTGTTCTGCTTCTGTAATAATGAGCAGTATCAAACAGTTCATGAACAGCACATTCAAGCAGTTACGTAAAGCTGTGCAGAAATATTAGCCATATATTTCATGGCCATCAGTTAGTGAGATTAAACGGAAGTGCTGCATAATGTTGGCAAGAGTGCAATCTGAAAATAGCCTTGACGAAATGAAGAGCTACTGGCACGGTTGGGATGCTTATCATCAAATGTGGCCAAGCCTAAACACCTTTTATTTGCTTGTCACTATGGTGAGTTTATAGGTTTTCATAGCATAAGTCCAGTTCATGGGACTAGACAGGCCATTTTACATGGCTACAAAAAAAACTACAAAGTGTTTTCATGGTTCTCTGCTTAATTTTATGCTCATGTCAGCAATGAATGTGACAAATATTGTAGCTGAATTCCCTAGCTGGAGTATTGTATATATGCTTGGCAATTTAATGTGCATGTAACTAACAGATAGAGACTATGACATGAGCTAATACGATAACATTGTCTTTAAATTGAATGTGAAAGTGTCATAACTTGATAGTAGCACATAGACATGATATCATGAAGCATAAATATCAATTAATAATTTTCTTCCTGGTTAAGAGCATAGAGCAGGGGGAAAGTGTTAGCCAGCCTGTGGTGTGACCTCATCATTCCATAACCATGATGCATGGTGGTCCATGGCCACAGCTACAGGACAATTTTTGTCCATAAGTTTCATTTGGCATTTTATAGCTGTTAGATCATAGCAGCTCCTGATGCTCCAAGACAAAGAGCCAGAGTGAGTGAGTGAGTGAGTGAATGAGAATGAGAGAGAGAGTACAATACTTCTCACAAAAATTTGAAAACAGGGGTTTCCTCTATGCAAGTTGATGCCTGATAAGTCAATTTTAACAAATGTATGTGTATATATATATATATA
>JAVSBV010000103.1:6385896-6400604 GCA_033117975.1 Parotocinclus spilosoma
GAAAGTTTCATTATAGACTGAATTCATTTAAGCCCTACGATGCCACCCAAACATTCTGCAACTTCTACGGCTAAAACCGTGTATAAATACTTAAATAAATATAGCGCCCCTACTTCGCGGATTTTCGCTTATCGCGGGTGGTCCTGGAACGTAACCCCGTGATAAATGAGAGAACACTGTATATACTTCTGGACAGCCCTAGACAAAAGTCTCAAAAGTTCTCCAACTTTTCAGAGAGTTCTATAAATTGTTTGAGTTCTTATAGTTCCAGGAGCCAAAATCGACTCAGCATGTTTTGGATATCATAAGACATCATTGTCCTGACCACAAAAACAAAGTTTATAAGAAACAACGGCCATTGACTATACATTTTAGGTCTGAGGAATTAAGAAAACATATTTACTGAGCAGGGGAAAAAAATGATATCAGTGTTATTTACTGCTTATAAATCTAACAGGACTATTTGTTAGTTAGATGCATTAGGCATGGAGATGCCTAACACCCCATGAAACTTCACTCTATAGGCGCTTTCACACCAAACAGTTCTAAAAAAATAATTTGACAGAAACTATTCCCCACTCAGCTCCCCCTGAGAAAGGTATTTGTTCCAGAGCCATTTTGTATTTGCATTCATACAGCCAGTAAGAGCAATGTGTGATGCTGAAGTGACGTAAGCAGTGTGAATTTCACTTAAATGACTTTTAATACTTAAATTAAGCATATTGTCTCAGTAAAGATAGGACAGGTAAATTGTTTCATTTTAAGAATGAAGACCTGTTGTTCATATGGCTACTGGAGTAACAGTTTAGACATGGGGTTTGAGCTTAACACAGACTATACAGTTGCATCACTAAGTATGGACCAATCGCAGAACTCTGAACCAATCACTGTATACTTACATCACTCAGGATTCCTATGCGCTGAGAAAAGAGCCTACATTGAAGTAGGAACTAAATGCCCCTAATACACAACGATCTAAGAACTACAATCATTCCCAGTTCTCATGGTGCAAACACACGAGAAAGGGGCCCCAGTTCTAAGAACTATAAAAAAAGTTTCTTTGGTGCAAAAGCACCTTATGTTGCTACTTTCAGAGAGTGCTGTGTTCACCGTCCTTACAAGAAAGGTAGTTAATTCATTCACAATCAGTCATCATGACAAGCCAAAAAAACATGCACAGGAGGCCAGTCTGTCACACACTCGTTCATTCATACCTAGAACCAATTTAGAGCAGCCAATCCAACCTCCACGAGTGTTTTTGGGAGGAGAGAGGAAACCAGCGAGAGGTACCTTGAGCAAAACTTTAGACATTAGAGAACATGTTCACACAAAGAACAATATTATGTCCCAATTATGGGAATGTAGTAGCCTAGCGGTTAAGGTACTGCGGCTTACATATAAGATCTAGACTGCTCAAGGGAGTGAGTCTGCGCTTGGTCCCTTTTTTTTGAGTATTGGTCCTCCCACGGTTTCATCCTCCTCACTTTTAGTTTTTACTTTCCACTGTCACCATAGGATTTGCTCAGCTGGGTCTAGATTTTGTAAAGCTACTTTGAGACAATATTCTGTTCTAAAAAGCGCTATAGAAATACATTTTACTGTAATATAAGCAACACTAAAACATTTGGGCATAAAGAAAATGCAAAAAGAAACTGGCAGGATAATCAAAAGTTGTAGTGCTATATCGTGGACCTTTATCGATGGCAGACTGACCTGTTAAGCAGTGTTCAGAATTATATTATGTGTACATGAAAATTAATAGCACTGAGAGGCTCATGTTCCACATTTGACCTATAGGGATCCTTAGGGATGATTTTCTTTTTCTTTTAAATGCTGAAATGAAATTGTCAACAGTGATGTCTCATCGCATGTTTTGCAAGTCTGTGTTATTAAAAGGTTTTTATATATTTAGATTGTAACGGCCATCACATGCATTTATTAACAGAAATGCTTGGCCAAACATGGTTGATACCGTTTTCATTTTTATCCCCAAGTGTTTATCCCCTTGAACTTTGCCACCTTTTTGTATTATTACAATCTGAAAGTAACATTTAAAAAGCTTGGCTATATGTTATGAATCCACACAAAGAAAATAAAATAAATAATGATGAGTGAGAAATAGTTGTTTGAATAAGCATTTAAACATACAAAGCTAATGAATCCAAGTATTAATCCAGGGGGTGTATAATTATGAACCTTTTCTGGTTTTAATTAATTAACCTTTGTGTCACAATAAAAGATACTTTATAACTGACATATTAAGCAACCCAGCTACGCGCAGTTTAATTTGAAGTTGCAATACTACAAAATATGGAAAAGTTAAAGGGGGTGAATACTTATGCAGGAAGTATTCAACAATTAGTACGGTTTTGGTAGGAATAATAAACGATTTAAATACTAACTGTGTGTGTTATATCATGCTGAAGTTGTTGAGTGTAGAACCTGGAGAGACTATATGTGCTGTATGATGATTGAAAATAAATAATAAACTATAAGCATGCATTGCTGCCAGACATTCTTTCTTAAAGATCACTTCACATGCCTAAGACACAACTACTCCAAATACCAGAGATGACACTGGGCTCAGATTTATAGGGTAATTAAAACAATGCGTTTAAAATGTTCATCTTTGACCTATCATCACACACTCGAAGCCTTATCATGTTGGCTGTTAAAATCAAGGACAGTAAAATATAAGAAAAGACATTTTTGTTTCCTTCTTATTTTGTATAAAAAGTCAGTCTTACATCACAGCAGACACTGAGAGCAGGAGAGCTGAAACCTGGTTGAAGGCACGTTGCAGGAGGAAGCTGGAGGTCGCTGTTTGTTGGCTACCAATTCCGTGTTGCTTTAGTCAGTGTTAGCATGATGGACAATAGCTACTTCAGCAGAGCGCGGTAGAGCAGAAGTGATCGGCTAGTCTCTCGCTCTTGCTCCAGGTAGAATATAAAGTCCCTGAGGTTCACACGTGTGATTCGCTGTCGCGGGAACTGCCGCAAGGATGTTGGAGTGGCCAGCGATGAAGCTGGCAAACCAATGGAGCTCCCAGACACCTGCAGAGAAAATCATACTGAAATGTCACTGAGAACTCACAATCTTTTAGAACAGAAAAATAGGCTGGACTTAATAATACAAAAATTATTACAAGTAAAATATGTTTGATCATTTCTATCAAACTCATTATTACTGTTGTTATTAGTAGTAGAAGTGTTACATTGTGTAACATCATCTTGTGAAAGGCAAACATTTTCAGACTGCACTCTATGTACAGGTATGTGCAATTTAACACCTGCATTAAGTTCTGTAAGACAGGTAGCCAAAAGAAATGATAATTGACAGGACATTACCACACTGACATAAATAATAGAACTATATAAATAAATAGAAAGGGAATTTTATACATAAATGAGATCCCGCTGTAAATATGAGTGAAACATTAGAATCCACATAAAGTCTTGGTACTTCAGTTACAATCACACACCGTAGAACAAAAATATAAACTTGTGCAATGGAATATAAACATACTGACCTCCCTGGCTGCACACAACCAAGACGGAATGAGTCTACGTAAAGAAACACTAGTTTCCAGAAGTTGCAATACAATAACACTTAAAAGGTTTAGTCAGTCTAGCACGGTGCTCACAGCAGTCAAATCAAAAGCAGTTCTAGATATATGTAGGTAATTTCAATTTTATATCTCTACTTGTGTCTGTGTCCTAAAGATTCCCGTGCACCATACAGACCGCAAAGCTTAGCTAATCCCAAGCAAATAAATATTCATAAAAAGATGTAAACAATATTAAATAAAACATCAGATTATGCTATAAACAATATAAACTCCACTGGAATTTATTTTAATTCCAATTTTACCATCAGTTAGAATACAACTTCCTACTTCTTACTGTCTGACATTAATCAGGCAGTCATTAAACAGCTACTGGGGTCCCAGCGGTCAAATTACAGGATCTTAACACTTCTAGGTATATGTAGATCAAGACAGCTGGGAACTTCTAGAGTTCAGTTGAAGCTCAGTGATGTGAAACAGACACTTGCAATTAAAATTGGCTTTAAGTTGACTTTTCAATTAAGTAAATAAATTAAACATAAACAAATAAATGAACCACCAGCACAATATATATTTACTCTTTTTGAAATGTGAAAAGCCCATGTTTTGGGTTGTGCACCCTTGATCTACAGCAACATTTAACATGTTACCCAAAAAATAAGCCCCACCTGGAAAGCACATTTTAGACACAAACAAACAACAGATTGGCTTTGGCATTTAATTACAGGTCTGCTGGAGTGGGAGTGAAAATGCCAGAACTCTACAATTACAAAGTAAAAAAAAGTGATTTATATCAGACCATAATCGTTTTTATTCAGACGTTACTACATTTGCATAGATGAAAGAAATCAGGAACCCATATGGCCCTGTCCTCCGAGAACACAGCCCACAATGGAAGACATGAGCATGGGACCGGTGTCTGATCCACCTCCATACATTCACTCAAAATTAGAGGAATTCCGCTCCATGAACACAAATCGTGGGGGCATTGAGGACTGTGATTGCAGACATCTGGATTTGGCTAGCCAGCAGGTTGTTGGTTCCGTCTCAGAGCTCAGATCTGAGTTTGCTAACATAGCTTGCATGAACAACAATGTCATGTTTTGATACAGAAGCACTGACAGAGAAAGAAAAGTGTCAGCTTGAGTGGATGTGTGATGGGCAGGAATCCTTTAGGGGAAATCAGGTCCCCTAGAGTGAGAAGCCCATCCTTATCAAGCCAATCAGGTATGAGCTTGTGTGAAAGGTGGGCCTGCCTTGTACCATGTCAATTACTGCCAATCATTGCTCAGGCCAATCAGCTGCCTTTGTAAACCTGGAGAGTGTGCTTCGGAGTGGTACAGAGTGCAGATCATTCTAAACATAGGCAGAAAGGTTAGGCAAATTAGGCCACACACACACACACACACACACACACACACACACACACACACACACACACACACACACACACACACACACACACACCTTTGGCATACTGGTCGGTATTTGTGGACTGTCATACATCTTGTAAGCTCATGGTGTGGAAATAAAGCCCTCTGAAGAGACAATGACATGCAGTAAGACAATGCCATGCTCATTGTATTTAAAGTCTGACCAGCAGTCTGACCAAGACAAAGAGACACTGCAATGTTGAAATGTAGCAACAGCAAAAGATAGAAAATGTCGTAAAAAAAAAAAAAAACAGGAGGCAAAATGCAGCATCTCTCATTTTATCTGTGATGACAGCTCGCAGGCATGATGTCATATGACATACCCATCCTACAACACGCACACACATGCACACAAACACACACTCCAATTCATCACTTTCTGACTATGACTGACCAGAGTCTTTGCAACTTATGATGGAGAGAAGAGACAAAAAGAGATAAAAGAGAGACAGATAGAGAAGAAGGTAAAAAAAAGCAAAACAAAAAGTAAAACATGAAATTGAAAGAGCAAAAACTATAGATAAAATAAAAAGTAAATAATAAGAAGAAACTAAATACATCGAAAAAAGAAACCAAAAGTAGAAAAGCTACATTAAAGAGAAAGACAATCAAAATAAAAAAGAGCACATACAGTAACACAAAGTAACAAAAATGCGTAGAGAAAGAAAAAAGGAAGCAAGAGACGGAAGATGAAAGCTAGAATAGAACACACAAACATGGGATAACCATTATGAAGCAGTACGGTCTTAAATTGGTGTTGCCAGCCATTTCACCTGCAGTCACGCTGCTGAAAACTTGCTGTCAGAAAACAAGCGGGACTACAGAAGATGCCTATGGTGGATGAAGATTAATACACTCATAATGTGTTCACACATGCAGGCTAATAACGTATTAGCAATATCTCACAGGCTGGTTTGGGCATTTAGCCCTCACTTAAGGCTAAAACCCGGTACAGTATTTGGCTGGGAATTATGGGAAAATAATGTCTAAAATGAACACACTGGGGACCGTGGGCGATCTTGAACCTAAAATTGTTCAACATTGTACTTCTGCTCTGTACACAAAATCATCAGCAGCACTCCTTATGCAAAGACCCAGATCAGTGCATCTTTAACAACCTTACAGGTGTGGTTTGAATAGACACTGTATTCCCCTGTACAACTGCTTCCCCTCTAATTTTGGGTAGTGTACCTCTCAGTGATAAATATTTGACTGCTAGACAAGCTTCTTTGACACACTCAGAGACATTTTTGGACTGAGCAGGATGGTTGTTTCGACTCTCTTACAGAACCACCATTCCTAACACCTTGTAACAGATAGTACAGAACAGCCTATATGGTCACAAACACAGACACACACACACACAGACACAGACACACACACACACACAGACACACACACACACAGATACACACACAGACACACACACACACAAACAGACACACACAGACACACACACACAGACACACAGAAACACAGACACACACACACACACACACACACACCAGGCTCCAGACACACTACCATGAGAGAGGATTGGGCAAATCCAAACACAGTTAGCACTACACTTTCATTACACTCCCCAGTCTCTGCTCAAACCATTTCAAGGTTGCTATAGAACCATATCATATTTAGTTAAAAATACAGGGTCTATTTGGAATCTGATGATGGTCAGGTTCAAGTATGGAGGCCTCATGGCTAGTATTTCAATAAATGATGTGGAGCAACACACTGCCCTTCTGCAGCCACATGAAGGCAGGCCTTCCAACTAGCATTTTTCAGCAGGATAATGTTGTTACCCTGTTGCTGTGTCTCATCTTCTGTTCAGGCTAGAGGCGGCCCAACAGGGTACTAGAGACTCCTTTCAATTGTACAGTTCTCCCCAGTAAATGTATACTAATATTAAACAATTGCATTTATCATAATTGTATTCACACACAACGTTTGTTTCGATTTCAACTACTGTTTCTTTGTGAATGTTTTTGCCAATTACTGTATGTACTCCCCAGAAAGAAAATTGTCACCGTATATGTTTAAAGTGGTTGTAACTTCAGGTTCCTGATGATAGCATTGCACAAGGATGATGTATAATGATGAGCTATAAATGCCTGCTGTGTGTGCTCTCTTTAAACCACTTATTCAAATGAAAATTAGATTTGGATGGTCAATTAACAGTCATGAACAGAAGGTAAGAACTATAAAGCGCATACTGCTGCATCAGCACACCTAACACAGATAATTAAAAGAGAGAGGGAGTGGTGGGAGTAATAAATGGGTAAACAGGCAGACAGGACAGACATGGTATGTTGATAAATAAATGGACATGTACATATTCTATAATTTAACAAATACGCTTATCCTGAGTGATTTACAACGTGTACAGTTTTACAATCAAAGCTTTTCTGGGCTAAGGGTCTTGATCAAGGACTCATAATTAAACATCCCATAATAAAATATCCCCTAATTGTAAGCCTAGACTTTACTGATGTTCCATCGGTCTGTGCTTTTTCCACTTTAAGCGCGAAGATTTGTTATTTATATGGCTATTAGTGTAGACGTATATTTAAACATGGAGACTGAGCTCAGTACAGGTACCCGTGTCAGGATCAATTACTATAAAGTTCCGATAAACTCAAGTAGAACCCTGCCTTGAAGTAGGAGCAAAAAAACGTCCCTACATGCAGCATTCTACGAACTACAAATGTCACCAGTTCCAGCGGGGCAAAAACACAACAAAGGGGGCACAGTTCTAAGAACTATGAACAAGTTGCTATAGTGGAAATGCGCCTTTTGAGTGTTTGGCGCCAAAAAAGCTACAGTTTAAATCTTTCTGACAATCGTTCTGAGGGCGTTGTTTAAGTATTGAGCAGTGTAAACTCTAAAGTCTTATGTGTGTACTTAGTTGACAGAAAAGGCTGGCAAGCCTTCCTAAAAATCTGCCAGCATGTGTCTGATGGTAGCTTAGTAACATACACTGCTCACAAAAATTAGGATATATTTCAGAATGAAACCAATCTAGTAAATATCCCGTGAACAGCGTGAACATTTTGTTCTGTAACTCTCCAACAGTGGTCCTTGAAGACTTTTGTCTCTCTTGATATAACTGTGTGTGGGAGCAAAATAAACTTGGGTTTTCTTCCAGGTAAGTTTGTCACAGTTCCAGTTGACTGAAATGTCTTACATAATTATTGCCCAACTGCATTTTCAGGTGAGTATTTAAAGAGTTTGTATATTTTCGGACTTAGCAAAAACAGGGCAGACAAACAACTGCACGTTTACCCTCTGCTAAAAGGATGAGTTTAAAAAAATGCCATTTCTGAATTTCCAGTTAACCTTTGGAAAAGGGTAATTTGGAAAAAGGCGAGTATAATTGCCTCATAGTTTTGGATGCTACATTTTGTGTGAAGCCCATAAAAGTGCATTACCAATATTATAATTGCAACTGTGCAACATTTACAGGACGTTTATACAAACAGTATAAATTAAAGTATAAAGTAAATAGTATAAATTGGAATACAAATATATATGTGATAGCCTAGTGGTCTGGACCAGAAGGTCCAGGGTTCAAATCCCACCTCTGCCAAGCTGCCATAGTTGGGTCCTAGAGCAAGACCCTTAACCCACAACTGCTTAGATTGTAAGATTGTATCAGTTGTAAGTTGCTCTTGTCAAGGGTGTCTGCTAAATGCCTTAAATGTAAATGCTGCTTATGCCAGGTGCAAATAGCATCTGCAGTATTTATATACAGCTATTTTTGATAGTCATTCCCTGACTTGAAGGTTAGCACACGTATTACACAGATTTATTATTTCAATATCACGTCTATCCCATGTTAAAGAATGAGAAAAAACAAAATAGAAAGAGAATCAGACCAGTGTCACCTGACATTTGGTCCCCACAGTGTATTTGAAACATATCACACAAACGTATACCTGCCTAGGCAAAATATAAAATGACCAGAGCCACTTACATTGTCACACATTTACTGCTTGTTCTGTGTAAGGCCTAGGTATCACGTATGTCTATGGAAAGTACAGAGCATATTAAAAAGCACAAAATGTGTAATATATACAAAAAGTGAAATATAAATGAAAAAATGCATTTTGTTTCTAAGAATATCTGTGAGTCTTTATCAATGTCTCTTCTCAGACTACATTTACTTAGAGTCAAGATTGGGCTTGTCTTTGTTCAGAGCAAAATCCTTAAAATATGAATTTCTTTGCTATTTCTTTTACTCATCTTTATCAGGAGGCCAATGACTGTGGAGGAAACTTTATATTATAGAAATGTGCTGGTAACAAATCTGACCAGTCAATAATGTATACACTTTACATTATCAGGTAATAATTTGACCTCTTATCAACCCTTAACAATAATGTGAACCAGGCAAAGCTGAGCCTCAAGATGTATCTATGCAGCCCTTCAATATACATGGCAACTGTTAAGCCATGAAAGGATGATATAAAAAGCTTGTTACTGCTTCTGTGCTGCAAGTGCACTCCAGAGAGGGCTAAATCTGTTACAGGATATCAGAATAAAATGAGAACTAGCCCATCAGTGCTGATCCTGCTAACTTATGTCATGCTTAATAGGTATCTTTTTTAGATAGGAATATGTGATAAAGAGGGTTGCACTTTTTTCCCTGAGGCAGCGAGGGAGAAACGTCTGAAGCCCACGGTCACCTCCATGCTGCTTTTCCTCCTTAACTTTTCTCTAAACCCTTATGGCATCATGGGACCAGACCCCCTCTATACAACCTCCACCTCCATAATAACTTCTGCCATTAATTAAGACCAGAGGCCTGCTCTTTTCCTTCTCCTTTTCCTCTGCTCTTGCACTCTGCCTGGAGAAAAGGCCGATGAGGACATTTTGGAAAGAGTTAACAGATGTCGGCTGATTGGCCCGGGGGCGTTTCAAGACATCGCCCAAGTGATGTATTTGATGTGGAGTTTATTCGGCTCCAATAAACGTATAAAGAATTAGAATAATAATTCGCAGATGTACACAGACAGGATTACAGGCCTGAGACGTCTTTGAAGCCAAGATGAACAAAAAACACTGGAGCGGAGAACAAAAGGCAATGGTTTTTGCACTCCAAAGGTTGGCTGTAGTGGCTTGAGAAACCTATGCTTGTGTTAATGTCTCTATTTACAGGCTGTCAGAGGAATAAAGTCAGGGTGAAAAGTGAACACTACATAAATGTAAATCATAGCAGTTCATTTAAGCCCACTACACACTACATTACACGTAAGGGAGGTGCAGGGCTGGAAAGCGGCGCAAATGACATACTGGTCTCATTTACAGTGCTTTAGTATGAACGACTAGAAGGGAAACAAAAGTAGAAAAAAGTGAGAATAGGCTGAGCTTATTCTGAATGCCATGATGAATGAGGGAATTACATTTAAAACAAACAAGTCCAATTCAGTCCCCGACTAAGGAGTAACAAATCTCAAAAACAGCTGCCTTAATACCCAGACATAAAACAGAAAAGGAGAGTGTGCCAGCCAGCTCCATGGCAATGCATAGCAACGGCGTGCGATTTCAGTCAAGGAGAAAGGAGGCGAAGGGAAAAAAAACACCTTATTACTTCTAACTCCTGCAAGCCATTTTGGTCTCCAAAGGTTTCGCAGTGCCTCAGGCGCTGTGTCTGCAGTGTTTCGGGAAATGACTTGCCTTCGCACGAACACTGCCATGTTCTGCAGCGCCGCTGCCCCCCAGCAGCCCCGCTCAATTTCTCTTTAACCCTTTCCTGTCTTTTATGCCTCTGAATCACCGCCTCTGAGCTTTCTGTCTGTCTCTCTCTCGTTCACACTCTCACTCTCTGTCACGCCGTTTAGCCTCTCACCCACACAAACAGCGTTTTTGCAGTCCTCTTCATGAGCATTAGCACTAGCCATCGCTGTCTGCCTCAATCGTCTACACAGCGAGGTCATGAAAGCAAACATGGCTGCCTAGAAAGAGCCAGAAACGTGCAAAAAGCTAGAGGCTGATTTGCTTCCAACCTATTCTCATGCTAGAGTGTGTATCCTGGCTGGATTAACTCTGCAAACTCATTGACACAACACATAATTAAAACATCTCGCTTGCGGTCAGGAATTTTCTAATTAGTAGTGCACTGACAAAGTTGCAATTGCATCGCCTGGAGTTATGCAGTCAACAGGTTACTGCTTAGATGAAAGCTGTGCCTGAAGCACTGTTCTGGGATATGGGGAGACAAACACACACACTAACACACACAAGCACACAAACCCCCACCCACGAAACACATACACACATTCTGGCATTGGGGTCACCGGAAGGAACAAGAGTGAAACACCAGGAACTTTCTTTCCAATCCAAAAAAAGTCCTGCTTCTAAGCTCTCTACGCATTTCTCTTTCTCTTATTAAGCATACTTCCCCAATCAGCACAACTTACAAAATGAAGGTGTGTATAATTTGTTTATGAATATAGATGTAATTCTTTAATTTGAGTTGCTTTTTATAGTCAGTTTGCTACTCTAGAATTGGCGGTACATTTGGGTGGCTTAATGGTTAAGGTACAAGAAAGGCCATAGCTCAAAGTTTTAAATACCGACAAAGCAGCCCTGTTGGGTCTTTGTGCAAGGTCCTCAACCAGTTCCTATTAACATTTAGATTTATACATTTACAGCATTTAGCAGACAGTCTTAACCAGAGCGAATTACAAGTCTTGTAAGCAACTTAAACAGTCTGGGACCAGTTTTTTGCAACATCCACTGGCCAAAATAACCTGTGTTCTCAGGTTTCCAGGGAGGAAAACTGCCACACATGAAAATTAGATTATTTTCCTTAAGCCCACCTACTGTGTTTATTTCTAAAGAACTATTTTTAACTGACCACAGAATTATTCTAGTCCAAGTAAAGTCAACTAAGCTACAGCCTTCTGCTGGAAGGCTTTGTTAGCATTGATTGTAGATTTCGTGTTTGGTAACTCCAGAATGCTTCCATCTTATGCACAATTCGGCTTTGGTCCTTGGAGAGGTTTTTGCTTTAACTATTTTTTTAACCCTCTCTTCGCACTTTATGTGGGTGCAAACACCCACTTTCAGTTTTCCAGAGAGGTTAATTACAGCTCATTACTTCTTAAGTACTGGCATAAGAGTGGATATGGGTATTTATATGTTGTATGGTTTAGTTTTTTTTTCCTTTTCTAATATTGCCACTTGTGAATTTCCTAAAAATTCAGGTGAAATTAAATGTAAACTATAAATTAAAGCTTTCACCACATTCTGCTTATAAGACTTGGGAGCACTAATGATAGCGTATGCTGTAAAAATATGCATTTTTATTTGATAATTATGATATGCCTGTTTATACACTGTGTATTTATGAATTTGTCGTATTCTATAAAGACACCCTGTCTGAAAAGTAGGGATTGTCTCAACAAAAATGTGGTTTGTGCCACATCCTGCTGTCCTGTCATCTGATTCAGGTGCTGCTGGCTTGGCCATCTAAACAGAAATGTGGCTTTGCAACAACACACACAGCTCAGCGGCTGCACTGACAGAGCTATGAGAAAATAAACAGGAAAATAGAACCCAAACATACACACACAACTTAGAGCTGCTATTATAAAAGCCCACACTAATTGTAACCTGCCCCACATCAAGCCACAGACAAACGAATGCAGACTTCTCACAAACCTGCTCGCATACACACACGGAAAAAACAGACAAACTTTCAGCAGGTAAGGCTAGGTAAGACACTGGGATGGCAATATTGAGAGAAACATGTTGACAAAACACACTTCAGATTGTATTGTGGGCATCATTATTTTGTAATAGTGGTAAACTATTGTTTTTACATGAGGTTGTCTATGTTGTTTTTACTTTGTTAGCAAACCTAAATATCACGGCCCAACATTAACAGTTGCTGGTTGCCCTGGCAATAAGGTTTGAGTACTCTGTAGCCATGCTGTGGCCATACATTGACCCCTGTTTTTGAAACACAACCCCATTCTTTTAAACACAAGCACAATGTGCGACAACCAGCAAGTGCTTACAACAGCAAGCTTTCTCCTACAATGTTAACAATGGCTGACCATCTCCTATTTAAAGGCACATGTTACACATGCTTTTAACTTTTTTTATTGTTTAAGTTTTTAAAACTTTTTTGTACCTTTTATTCTTTAACATGTTGTAATTTATTCACTGGCTATGCACAAAAGAGAGTCTGTGGAGTTTCTGTTTTGGTGAAGAATTAACAATTCAGCAGGTTCCATATGAATAGTGAACACCATTAGGAAGTGACTAAGGCTTGAGTCAAAAAGCTCCTCAGCAGAAGATTTGGCTAATGAGGGCTTGTTGATTTTAGGCCGTTCACTTCTTCAACACTGTGTCATGCCTTCATTTCTATAGCTGTTTTAAATTTTAATTCTCTCTGAATGAGAAGGAATTTGTACTAACGACTGGGGAAACACTTGCTGAGTCTCAAGGCCTTCCCTGACCAACCGGGAGTTTCAAACACAAGCCTTTTGATGTCTTTGTAGAAGAGTTGCAGATGTAGTTACAAGAAAAAAATATATTTTTGCCTAAAAACCTCAGAGCATAGGAAATACAAAAATGTTCTGTAATGGGATTGTAATTTAAACGAGGTAGTGGGGAAAATAACAGAATCTGAAACAGGGACTAGACCTCATTCAGTTTGAGCTTTGAAGAGATAATGGGATCTATTTAAAGTCTCTCGACAGTGATGCATTTCGTCGCAAAGCTGTCAAATCTGCCCCATAAATGACTGAACACATCTGATTCCAAATGAATAAAATATATATGCAAACACATGCAACCCTAAATAGGTGGGACGATCAGAATGTGTGTACTGATCTCAGTCAGACACTCCTTCACAGTGTTTGACATGCCTAAAGCTCACTTGAAGATCCATTGTGGTTGAGATGTGCATGGTTCTAAGAGCTTTCTGGGACACTTCAGCAAGTTGTGCTGTCTTTTAAGGGCAGATGAGGGTTTTTTCAGACAGAGAGGAGGAAACACATGAGAACCTTATGTGAGTAAGTGTTTCTGATGGTTTTGGCAAGCACAGGACGCTCATCGGTTCCCGAAAATGTTTGGGCTTTTTCCATTTACAGTCGAATGCCAGGCTGTAGATGACAGACTTCCAAGAGCCAGTCCAAACCGAGGGTGCGTCACCTACAAACCAGCAAGGCCATTGTGTTTTGCATAAAACTCACGCTAGAATTATTGGGTTTCTGCATTACAAGCAGTCTGATACTTCCTTGGCTACAGGCAGCCAAAAATCTTTTTTGCCAACTGTTTGCCCCATAAGGCCCCATAGGCATTGCCTCTGTCTGCACAATGTTCAGCCTAAAAGAGTGTGTGTGTGTGTGTGTGTGTGTGTGTGTGTGTGTGTGTGTGCATATGAGCAATTCCTAACTACATATTTACTCTAGTTTAATAATCACAACAGATGATGCTGTAGATAATTATAGTTTTAAGTGATAATGTGAGTGTTCCTGTACCTTAAGCCCAAAGCTGGATGCAGCATTGCACAACACAAATACACCTACAGCAATGCTTCACACAGCACAATGCATTAAGAGAAAGCTACACATGTTAACGTGAAAAAATGCATTAAAACAGTGAACAGGTTACTATTATTTTCAGTCTACACACACACACACACACACACACACACACACACACACACACACACACACACACACACACACACACACACA
>JAVSBV010000103.1:6409047-6432021 GCA_033117975.1 Parotocinclus spilosoma
ATTTGGAATAAGGCTGTAACGTAACAAAATGTGGAAAAAGTGAAGCGCTGTGAATACTTTCCGGATGCACTGTATCTATCCCTTTATGAACGCAGCATACACATCTTCTGATGGCTACTTCCAGTAGTATAATGTCAAACATTCACAAGTTCAAATCTTTAACTGGATTCATTCTTAAACATGACAATGATCACTGTGTCACTAGATCTCAATCTATCAGAGCATCTTTGGGATGTGGTGAAACAAGAGATTTGCATAAGGGATATGCAGCTAACAGATGATCATGCAACTGCATGATGATGTCATGTCAATATAGAAAAAAAAACCTTTGTTCCCAAGCACCTTCTTAAATAATTCAGGCAGTTCTGGAAGCAAACTGGGGTCCAACCCAGTACTAGCAAGGTGTACCTAATAAAGTAACCGTGGAGTGTTCAGCTGCCCTTCCTTTTAAACATTCCATATGCTCCTCATTGATACACAATAGGTAGCTTTTGGATGAAGAAACATAGCCTCAAATAACAAATAAACAGCATAATGAAAAGTCAATCAAGATTTAATTGTGCATGACATTCATCATGCCATACTAAATACAAAGGAATTAGTACCTTCAGAAAATGCCATTCGATATCCTAGGCCCTACCTTTACAGTTTCACTAGCACCACTGATTAACGGCATTAAAATCGACTCAACAAACTTTGCATAATGTATAGCCTTTTGGTCTGCATCAGTGGGACGGGAGCAATTCAGGGCTAGTACTGAGATGAAAATAATCCAAATAATGATGTTTTTTTTTTTCAAACAGGTGATATCAACATATCAACAAGTGATTAGAATCATTATTTGGTACAAATGCAGCTCCAAGGAAGGACTAAGTTCTTGACCTCCTATTAAAGATGGATCTTCTGTTTATCAACAAATGCATTAGAAAATTTTAAATGTGAAAATGTTTAAAAAACATTGTTCCTCAAAGAAAGATTGGAAGGGATTTGCATATTTCTCCCTCTACAGTGCAGAATATCATTAAACAATTCAAGGAATCGGGACTAATTTCAGTTCTTAAAGGCCTAGGGCTCAAGCTTAAGCTGAAGCGGTATGATATACGATTCCTCAAACGGCACTGCTTCAAGAACCACCATTAATCAATAGCTGATAGAAACACATAGGCAAGGGATTACCTTTGCCAAGCACTACAATATGTAGATTAACAAATGCCACTTAAAATGTAACTGTGCAATAACGAAGCCTTATGCTAACCATTTCTCTAAGTTGCGTCGACTCCTCTGGGCTCAGAGGCATCTAGGATGTACCATCCAACAGTGGAAAGGTATGATGTATTGAGGTGAATCCGTATTCCAGATCTGGACACAGTGGATCTCTTATAGTATGGTTCTGTGTTAATGCCCTTGGTAAAGGTCAAGAACAACATACTGCATGCTGTACTCAGGATCTTTTCCAGGGACATCCTTGCATTTTCAACAAGACACAAACACAAAACAAGCCAAATCAGAAAAGGTTTTGAAGAAGGATTGAAATATTGAAATATGAAAATTAATTTAAATCTTTCTACATTGTTTTTAAACATTTCAATAATTTGTGCATTTACTTGTTAACAATCTGAAGATCTTCATGACATGAAGCTGCAGCGCACATAATTTGTGCTTATTCGTTTGTTTGTTCATTCCAAAAAAAAAAAAAAAACTGAAAAAGTTAGTTATTGAGTCAGCAGAGCTTTGGTGACTTTTATGCACTCTGCTTTACATGGTCTGCTGAATTTCTGTGGTTCCTAAATGCTTCTACTTTTCAATAATACCACTCTCAGTTCATCATGGAATATCTAAGAGGTAGGGAATTTCACTGACTTGTGGAAATAGTGGCATACTATTACAGTACCAGCCTTGAATTGATCTTTAGAATGACCTTTTTTTCAGAAATGCTTGTAAAGGCAGACTGCATGGCTATGGGCTTGATTTTATACACCTGTAGCAAAGAACGAAATACCTAAATTCAGTGATTAATAGGAGTGCCCTGCAACACATACAAATGCATAGACACACACACACACACACACACACAGGGAAAGAAGGAGGAGTGAGTTAGAAACAGACTGCAGACCTTATGGCCTTCCTGTTTGTCTGGCTTTGCTGGTCATTTACTCTGGGGCATGTTGGAGGAATAAACGAGGAGGAGGAGGAACAGGAGGAACAGAGCAGAAAGTGTGCACTCTTGAGTTAGGATTGATTTACTTCATTAACCAAGATTACCAAGTTTAACTTACAAACCAGAGGTCAAAATTTCTCATTAACAAGGGGAGTGTAGAGCACCGCAGGGCAAGTGGACCACTCTTATTACTGACTACACATTTCAATCTGTCTTTGATGTTCTGCTTCAGCCTCCCTCTCCCTTTCTCTCCATTTTTTTTGGCAGAGAGGTTGATTTTAATTGTAGCTACAGAACAGAGCTGCCTTTGCCTGGAAGTCTGCCTCCACGTCTATAGCGAAAGAAGCTTTAGTGGTATTGGGTGCCGTCCATAGCCTGAGGCTTATTTTAATGGCTCTCTCCCTCCCTTCATTCCCTGCTAAGATTGTATTCCACATTATTCCTGTTAATTTAGCTGCAGGAAAGGGCATCAGTTTCCTTGTACTTTCCCCTGTCCCTCTTTCTCTCATTACTTCGCACTCAATTTCTCTTTTATTTTTTCTTAAAATAAATGTATAACAAAAAAACACAAATTTCCTGAGGTGTATTCTGTCTTGGCAGGTTGTGTTCCAAATTCCTGGAAAAAAAGAGATTTCCATCCAACCACTTCATTGACACAAACTTGCTTTCTCTCCTCTAAGTCGGTTAGTCGTGTACCAAATATAAAAAACAAGCCACTTCATTTCACTAGACTGGCGCTGTTCTAAATGCCTGACTGACTCACGTATTATTATTTCTGTCACGTGTGTTTGTATTTCAAACTCACATAAAGGTGCGATTCTGACCACTTTTCTGACACTCACTAACTTTCTCAAGTCAGCCTTACCTACACTATCTCGTTACTATCTAAGTAGATTATTTTCTAAATACCAGTGTAAGTGTTTCTTACCACTCTTGCTGCCTTAATTTTGTCTGTCAGGTAAAACAAAACGATCACTCTCACAACCAGTTCTTTAATGGGGTACTGGTTACTTTCTCACCCCTATGTCAGCTGGCTGTGTTCCAAACCCCTATAAAACACACTTGCTTTCCTCATTTCTTTGTGCCTTCATTATGTATATGTGGAAACCATTTCTGGATACATTATAAATATTACTCTAACTTTACTCTCTAATATTTTTACCTGCATAGTCATTATAGCCATTATGTAAAATATAAAGGTATAAACATTTTTGTCCTGTTTTCTTAACGTGTTCTCTAATCTTATCTCAAATCAAGGTAACTTGGCATCTTTAATTAATTTAAACTCCAGTAAAACAGAAGTTAGTGCTGGCAACAAACTATTTTTTGGCAACCAAAAGCTGGATCTTTATGGTGCATGCAAGTGGGAGTCAATGTGGCCTTTGTCTTGCAAAATGTACCCAAAGTAAGAGCAACTACAGGGCAGATTCCACCAAATCTAACACTTCCACTCCTTTTCTCTCTGTCTCTCCACCTCTGTCTTACTCTGTCTATTTGCCCTAAACCAGACCTTAGAGTGCTATAAGGCCCCTTTGTTCCTGTTCTCAGATGACTGTGGATGGAGAGACACACACCTGGGCTATCACTTACAGCCCCGTAGGCAGCAAAGATACACAAACATTGATACACAAACACACACAAACATGGTTTTGCTAAGAGGTATACAGTACGGGGGAAGCAGTACACCTGATTTCAGGTCATAACTAGACAAGCCCTCTGGCTTGGATTTAGTTTTCATTAGAAAACAATAATTTAAGCAGACTGGATACAATACAACTGAACATGCTAGTTTCACCAAACTTGGAAATGACCAGAGCTTAAAGGTTGGCAGCATTTGATATAAACTATATTTATTTAATGCAGATGTTGTTAATGAATAAGATCACAGGTCTGGTCAAAACTGAATGCCCCAATATAGTAATTGACGTCTTTACTAACACCTGATTTGAGTACCAAATAATAAAAAAAATATTTTAACACTATAGTTAGACTGTATGTACAAATGTAAGTCTGGGTGAAGCTGGCAGTTTGTAAGTTAGCTAGAATAATATGCCCGAATTACATGAAACTGCTAGGAAGTGGCACTATAAGTTTCAAGCAATGAAAAGAAACAATAGCTATGTATGATCTCAATATAATATCAGGTCATGCTGTAATTCTACCCGAGTCGAACTGCCCTTCAGGGTTTTGTATGTACTTCAGGCCACATTTCACTTCAGGCTCTACCCCCAATCAGCAAAATGCTGGCGTAGCCATCAAAATATGTTAATATCAATGGAAATAAACACAGTAAGAAAACCTGACATGATGTCAATGCAAAATGTGGAAAAAAAAGTAAGTCTCCAAGAACCTAGTGAAAAAAGACTTGCGATACAGCATTCTAAAGTCTTGCTGGAATAGTTTTGAATTAACTGTTCTACTGAATGTAACATAGCTGTTTGTCACCTATTCTACAGAGCCATATTTAAGCCTGACTGTGCGCTATATTGATTGGGACTGGAAGCTGTGCAGTGCTTGCCTACAGACAAGCTATTTTCCCAAAGACTATTCGAATGAAAACATTGTAAATGTTTTAACAAAATTCCTCATGGGATTATAAAAAGGAAAAACAGGTCTGTTTCTCCTGTTTCTGAGACCATAGTGACTTAGTGGTTAAGTACTAGTCTGTGGACCAGAAGGGCCAGAGTTCAACACCCTCCTCTGCCAACCTGCCACTATTGGGTAAGACGCTTGCTTGTACTGTATCTGTTGTAAGTTGCTGAAGAAAACTGTATCTGCTTAATGACTAAATGTAAATATCTGCCTGACAATGGACACTGTCAAATTTGTAGCACCAAATAAATAGATCAGACTGTCTTGCTTTGCCCATTTTTCTTACAAGGTTAAACAATGTTAGGTAGTTGGTCATAAGGTTTAGGAAATTTCCCCTTTACATGCAAGTCCTCCTTAACAATTCCATGGTAACAGCCATACTGACCAAAAATAATGTACCTAGATACACTCACTGAGCATAAAACACACCAAGAAGGATTTGTTGAAATCAAATGAAACTTTGCGTGTGAATGTAATAACACCACATGGAAGTTATTACAATATTAGAGCGAAGGGGGAAGTTTATTGGGGCAAACTGTACAATTTAAAGGAGGCTCTAGTACAGTGTTAGGATGCCTTTAGCCTGGAAAAATATGAAATACGGTTAAAGCCCAGAGGCATTCAGGTTCCATATATGTATTCGGTGGCATATTTGCCCACAGATGTTGCAGCATAGCCAGTAGATCCTGCACACTCGTGGGTTGCCAAAATTGGTGCCCCAGCTGGTCCTATAAACACTCAATTGGCATTAAATCTGTCTGCCAGGCAGGCCAAGGAAGTGTTGCAATCTGATGAAGACATTCTTGGGAAAACATTGCTGTGTGTCTGTGTGCATTATTCTCAAAATGTAGAAAGAGCTCATAAGAGGCAACACGTGGCACGGGATGTCCTGGCCATATCGCTGAGCATTTAGTGTCCCTAGTATTATTACTAGGGGTGACTAGTGTAGGCAATGGCACCCCAGATCATCACACCAGCAGTTGGATCAATGTGATGCTCCACAGGCAGGATTGAGGTGCTCACCACAAGGCCTCTATACTCAAACTTGACTGCTCTCACCTGGATTCGTTGCTAAAAGCAATATGACTTTAGTCAGGAGCAGTGCAAGTTTCTTGTTCATAACACCACTGCAAACAGAAGCAGCAATCCATTTTTTGTCAAAGAGTGTATTTTACCACATAAATACCTGCATCCTTTCTTTAAACGGTAGATTTACCACACTCCACGAGGAGTCAAGATCAAACATTTTAATACCAATAATACTGACAATGAATCGAATGTACTTAATAGCAATTACTTCTCATGATAAAGAGGGATCGGGTTCAGCCATTTACGTGGTCTTGTTGCTAGTCCCCCACACATGATTGTAGTATATATGTGCATGTGTGTTCACACTCTAGAACTCTAGAACTGTTATTTAACTGTAGGCTGACAAAACCAATTTCATGTGTAGTAATGATGTAAAGATGTAGCAGTAATGCTGTAACTTGGTAAAACCATGCCAATAAAGCTAAACTGAATTGAAGTAATACAGAAAGGGGAAGCTTAGGGTGATGCTGAACATATTGTTGTGCTCTTGCTGTGAAAATGCTACATCGGGCCCCAGGGTGTTTTGGCAAAGGGCCCCAGGTAAAGTGGCCCATGTATGACCCCCCACTGAAAAGCCACGTTAGCTTTTCAGTGGAAAAAATATTGCAAGTGCTCTAGGGTGCACACATATACACAGCCAGCCCACGCCACAACTCTGAGAGGTGAAAATGAAGTGAAAATAACTCCAGCTTCAGTTTACCCCTCCCACAGTCCATCCATCCATCTCTCTTCTGGACATCATAAATTAGTGTGTGAGAGTTAAGGCTTTGTTATAAACACCTCTGATTAAACACTCACAAGCCGAGGAAAAGTGCCAGTTTGTGTGCAGCTGCAAAGATTCCACCGCCTCCCGTCTTGAAGAACGAGTAACCATATGTGTGTGCTCACACCAAGTTTATATATCATTGTGAGGATGAAATACTTTCATAAAGAGAGAAATATCTTAAATTTTTCCCTTTTGGGGACATTTTGCTGGTTCTTATAAGGAAAATGTCTTTTTAGCAAAAACTGGCACGTTTTTTAGAAAAACCAATAGAGCCAAATGATTTGCTTTAGGATAACAAGATTAAGGTTATGGTTATGTATAGTATGAATTATTATAGTAATACTGTGTCAATAACAGGTCCCCAGAAAACACAAACGTGCTTGTGTGGGGCAATCACCATAAAGCAGACTGATAGAGATGAACACGGCAACAGGAGCAGAAGTAAAGCTCTTGTTTTGTTATTTATGCTTTTCATTTAAGCACATAAAATATGTTCTCTCCTTCTCTCTCTGTCACTCTCTCACTCCATCACTGCTGCTTCTCTCTCTTTCTAGCAGACAGCAGCAAACAGTGGGATGCTTTATACACAGCAAAATGAGCAGGTTATTAAAATCAGCTGTTCAGATTCCGAATCCATCTTCACTATCCAATTTCATTCTTTGAATCACATTACATTGCATTACATTACATTGTGGTACCTGCTTATACTAATCAGGGTCCTAGCTGGCGACACAGGGCACAAGACAGGAAAAACCATAAACAGGTCGGCAATCCATCGTAGGACACACACTCATACAAACACCCACACATTGTGGGGCACTTTGGAGACACCAATTTACCTAACACGCATGTCTTTGGACTGTGGGAGGAAACTGGAGTGCCCAAAGTAAACACACTTAGACTTGGGGAGAACATGCAAACTCCACACAAGTGGGGCCTAGGGTCGTTATCGAACAGGGGCTCTTGAAGCTAACCACTGCACCATCATGCCGCATAAAACTTTATTTTCAATTATCAATGTTTTAAGATGCGACAGGACATGCAGGACCACACAGTTTAAGTTTCTGTTCACCCGGAGGTGGATAGTAGATTAGAGCATCCTAACCTGTCGACAGTTTGTCCTGCGTAAACTTTTACATGGACTACTTATTAGCTACTTATTATAAATTGTTTTTTAAGTATGAAAGACAAAAAAAACATATTAAAATAGCCGTGTGTGTGACCTGTGAGCTGTCATTATACACACTTCCATTGTTACAACTAGGATAATAAAAAAAAACCAGAAATGGCAGCTAATATGTAAGCTAATATATAATGGCCTACTAACATAGGATTCAGTAACAGGTCATTTAACCTACAGAACTCATAAGTATGAAGTCAATCCTAATAAAAGCCAGTGCAGAATATGTTGTGTATTTGGCAATCCATATTATTAATAAAGCTATATAACATTTCTGTAACGTAGGCTGTTAAAGAACAGATTTGACTCTAACCTCTGTTCCTGGCGTTGTGCATCCAGATGAGTCCACTTTGCGTTTTTTTCTCGGCCCGATGGCGGCGAGAGCTGTAAGGTTAGCATCCCTCTGTCTCATCTGGGCCAGTTCCTGCTGCTGCATCTGTTATATAGAAGTTGTACATGAGTATTGTCTCTTGTAAACTCAGAATCTTTTCCCCCTCTTTGAGGAAAAGCACACTACTCTGTTTAAATTGCAGAGAAAAAGGTTAAAACTACTTTTTAATGAAATGTACAATGTCATGGACTATATTTAGGAGTATACAGTAAATACTATACTATACTACATTCCCTGTTAACATATTATATAAATACATGAAAACAATAAGGTTGGCACTTATAATATATGGTGTAACTGACTTACCACTTACAATAACAACAGTACTGCATGGTGAGCAGACCTTTCCATAAGACTGAATCGATCATGCATCCACCATCCTTCTATCGAATAAATCTTTCCAGTAATTACTCTCTGGATCCATCCAACACCCCATGATCGAGCCTTCCACTTTATCTCCATCCCCCCAATAACTAGGCCACTAATCCTTCATCTATCCCTCCTCAAACATATTAATTAGTGTATGCATTATTTCATCTCTGCATCCACCACCTGGAAATGCCCTTTATACATCTAATACACATTACCCAGACCCATTCTCTTCAACATTCAACCCATCCATCCATTTCATAAACCGTCTCTAAAATAGCAGTGCGTGTTTGTGACGTGATTTCTCCCTGACTGATGTGTAACAGTAGCTCCAGGTAATGTCACGGCTGCCTGCAGGGCGGCAAGCTTCAGCATAGCTCACATTTGCCTTTCAGAGGACGAGCGAAAGCCCACAGTCATACACACATCATACACACGCACACACAATCGGTCTCTATCTTACACCCACACCATCACACTGACAGATAAGCACACTCAATCATATGCACAGATATGCACATATGCAGTCTCTCTCTCTCATTTACTAACGCACACACACGGCCCTCTCAGCGTGCGCACAGTGAGGGGGTGGAAAGCTGTTTGCCCGCTGGTGTAGCCGAGTGAGGGCATGTTACCGGAGCGAATGGGGACAGTCGATGTGTTCTTTCATCAGAGAGACAGATAGGGAAAGAGAGAGAGCGAGGAAGAGCTATGGTATTTGCCATACAAGAAGTTGCTGTGGAGTGTACATTGGAATGGCATAGTAGCCCTTTGTTTTGTATGGTACAAATATGTACACATTGCATATTACACATTACACGTGAGACGAGTTTATATTGTCTATATATGTATATGTCTTACATTTGAATACAGGATGAGTGTGTTTAAGAGAAACAACAGGTATTGCTTGCATTCTGTTCCTCAAAGGTTGCTATAGCACGTGTCTGTATTTTTGCACGTGTATGTATTTAAGAGCCTACAGCATGGCCTTCGGGCTGGTGTCATTTCATATTTCACCTACAGAATAAACAGACTAAAGACTGAGGGGCAAAAATCATCCCACTCGCATCTAAAACCCAACACCAGAAAAACAGTTAACCTATAATGTAATCTCATATTACTATAAGATACAACACAATACCAACACAATAATGGTTTAGGTGAAAAAGTTCATCCCTGGTTTGGTAGCACACTGTGCAGCTCCAACTGGTGGAGCTATTCTGTTAATAGGGGCTAGCCCTATGACTGTTGGTCAGTGGCTCATAGGCTCCTGCTGACACTGGTCAACGGAGAGGACTGGATTATAGATTTTTAAACTTTCTGTATTTTTGGTGTGTTTATTAAATGGTTCTGGGAATATGTCAAAAATATTAAATTGCCCTGTAGGTTTAATTATTATTTTTATAATGATGATGATTATTATATTTACAATTTTGCGTGTTTTTATTTTTATATTTTTATATGTAAAGTAATGAGAAACTGGACAACAAGACGACAGAAAACCACAACAGAGGAAGAAATCTCAACGATTTCGGCAGCCTTTGCAAAAAGTTCAGGATGCAGCACGTGACATGTCCAGTGACTTTTGACCTTCTGTGGCTAAGGTTTAAGTCTTATTAAATGTATGTTTGTAGGTTCAATACCTTCCTCCACACAGCTCCACTAAAATAATGCAGGATAATTACGTACAAACAACAGCACCCACATAATCTTATGTTTAAAAATCTAATCAATTTATTCCAACAATAATGTGGTTTTAGCTACCAAAATATTCTGTTCAGTATTCACAACAAATATTTAATGATGACCTGACAATGACCCCAAAGGATGCCAGTGCACGTCTCTGATGCCTAACACTCGGCACCATCTCCCAGCCTCGCTTGGCATTTGGCACCAGACTCGATGCCCGGGGCGAATGCCAGAGCTGCAGATTTATGCCGCTTTGATAAATGCAGACCTCACAGTGCCATCTGCGACGCCAGCCGAGAGAGTGGGCATGATCCGAGACGAATCAGGGGGATGACGACGACGTGTGCCATTACTCAGACAGGAAGGCATGAAAACGTGGAGGGCTGTCACTTGACTTTCAAACACACACATGTTCCACAATATCTGAAAAACACATATAATGATTCTAATTCTGATAAGGATGGTGACCATAAATTGGCAGGATCACATATAAGCCCCCAGACGCCTAAGCCTAACTATACTGCTACACAAATTAGGTTCATTTTGAAATAATAATGAAATATCTCCTAAATTTTGAGAGCATTATCTCTAGCTTAAAAGCATTAAAAGAGCATTATATCTAGATTAAAATTTAAATGTGTCCTTCCTACCTACCATAAGAATGTGGTGACAAGGTGGTTAAGGTACTGGACTGTAGACCAGGAGGATCAGGGTTCAGTCAATTTAGTCAACAAGGATTTTAAGCCACAACTTCTTGGATTGTATCAGTTGTAAGTCGTTCTAAATAAGAGTGCTCGCTATGTAAATAGTCAGCTATGCTCTCTTAGACTTCAGCAGACATTATAGTGTGATCCCTTGTTCATTCATTTAGTTTTAACACGTCAGTCTCTGTCACTTCTTAACTTCTCCACAACACATGCTTGTCTAAAATTTGTGCAGGCATATTATAAATACATCCCTTTCCACATGCTTTCTTTGTGGTGGTTGCCATGACCTTAATTACTGACATCAATAAGTCAATTAAAATCAATTCAGCATCTCACACAGCCTATACTTTCAGTTGTATGTTTGGCTAACATGTTTTGTTGCTTGTAATATATATATATATATATTACAATCTGCCATTTGAAGATATACCAGCACTGCTGTAATCGTAATTTTATTTACAAAGGTCAAGACGAGGCTGACATTTCAGAACCTTTGTCACCTCTTGTAAAATTGTGTCGAGCAGTATGAGCAGGTAAATAGAAATTTGTACACCTATACCAAGCTGTAGCTGTTTTTCTTCCCCCAAGTTGTAATTGAAGCATAGAACAATAATACGGGAAATACCACGTTCCTCACTCTAGGGACAACAGAGCATAAGATTTTTTTGAAAAGCATATTCAAAACTAAGAACCGAACAAAAGTCCACAGAACTGATTGTGTTCTAGTCCTATTTTACTGAATTCCTTATTTCATGCTATGATGCCACTGTTACTGTTGTCAGTGGTTTAGGCATTAATGGCTGTATTGAGTTGTTTTGAGAGCACATCAAATTTACAAATTTATCCTTATTATTTACAAGTCTATACAAACTGTATACTGATTAACTTCATATTGTATCAAAGATTCATATATGCAGTGTTGTTCCATGAAAAGATACAATAAAATAGTTATGAAAATGTAGGGGTGTACTCCCTTTTGTGAGATACTGTAAATAAAAAAATATATGTCTATTTTAATTATAGGTCTTATTATTTTTTATTATTGACTGATTTATATCTTAAATATTATACCAACTGACTTTTTAATCAACTTGCAGAGATTTTTTTTCATCAAAAAACTTGTGTTGGCTTTGGGTAACAAAAAAAATATAGTGTAAAATGAGTGGTTTAGCGGTTAGTGCTGCCGCCTTGCAAACTCGAGGTAAAATTTCCAGCTCAGACTCAGCAGAATTACTCTTTTTAAATGGTGCTGTTATTGCCATGAGGTAAAACACCTGTGTGTAATCCCATTTGGAAGAAGATACAAATATCAGCAGTGTGTCAATACACACGTCTGATATAGAGATCATATCTTAGTTTTTCATCACAACAGACAAACTCCTTTTGTAGTTTTGGTCCAGGAATTTTTTTAAGTTTAGTATTAAGAAAAGTTTGCAGGAGCAATTGCTGCTCGAAAGTAATGCGACAAATAAATAAACAAAGTTCCATTCAATAATTTGTGAGAAAAAAACAATTTGGAAAAAGAGAGAAAGGGTGCTTGTGTTTGCACTATGTGTGGAATGAAAAGCAGAGAGAAGAGAAGATGGTATGAGGTTACAGTCAAGCACAGTTAAGTTGATAAGCAACAGCTCTTTGCGGCAGCTTTAGCTGACAACAGTGCAAACGATCAGTAAACCAAATGATAATCATCTTTTTGAAATTTATTTCTCCTATTTAATTTTATCAACTAAAGTGGAGAGAAGAGTTCTGCAGATCCACGAGCAGAGGTGGGAGTTAAAGAGCAAAATTTAGTCATTTGTGTGCTCACCTAGCTAGATGGAACTATGAACTCAACATATTTGTGATTACTAGAATAGATTTGTGATAACTTCTTGGTAGAAGTTAACTTTCCGCTACTAATTTGTAACAAGCTGTAAATGGCATTCGTGAGTGTATGTGCATGTCCTATTGTAAGGGCGTACTCACACTAGGCAATCTGTACCACGCCCGAGCACATTTTGACCCACAAAGCACAGCCTAATTAGCGTGATAGGCTCGGGTATAGCACGCATGTAGTGTTAACACTAATTGTGCAAAGCATCAACTGCTTTCATAAAACTCTTCTTAAACATTCAGCAGTAACGGGAGTCAGTGCGTTGCCAAATCACTCTAAATATGGCATATGAGATCCACAAAGTGCAAACATGAAGTGCTGTGTGAACGTGTCTTTAAAATATAGTGATGAACAAAACATTAACAGACACAGACCATTTTGAAGCAAAATGTTACAATCATGCTCCCCCACTACCTTTATTCTCTATATAACTGCTCGTCAAGTGGCTGTTTCAGGTGGCTGATCTTCCGTATTGTTCGTAATGCTGTCTGTCGATGCATTTTTGGCATATACTGTATCAAACAACAATATCAGATGGATCATACTATCCTCTTAGGTTTAATGACTTTCTCCTACCAAAACAATTAGGTGCTATGCAATTTTTGGTGCTATGAAAGTATTTGACAATATAAAAATTCTGTTAGAAGTTATTCATCAAATAATATGTAAATGTATGTGTCCAAAACACTAAAAAATAGAGAAACTTGACTTGGGTCTCAAAGGGTTACCCACAAACCAGACTATTCAGAACATTATAAGAAGCAGACATGATGAACCAAAACACTGCATCTTACAGAGCAAACTGGACTCTTGTTACAACCACACAGATCAAGCTCTGGGGTATATCAGACATTAAGTGAATAGTGAATATTACATAGTCGTTCTTGTAATCGAGGTGATGTAAAGACCTGACAAGGGTCAAATATTTATGGACATATAAGTTAGAGCAAAGCACAGCTTGTGGGATGAGTCATCAGTTGAGAGTACCCACCGACAGTCATCCAAGAAGAGACAAAAACCGAGAATGACTAGTTTGGGAGCGCAAGTCTCATAGATGCACAAGAATAAAAAAGGTCTGGTATAAAATGTCATAAAAATTACTAACACAGAAAGGTACAAATCAAATAAATTCTTTAAACTTATTATAAGGAGGATAAACCTAGTTTACGTGTTTATTTTAGATAGTTTGAATGCAGCTATTTATGAGTGACTCTCAAGATAAGGAGAAATCTGGCCACAAAAAAGTTTTTACCCTGTTTACACACCCACACCCATATCCTCCATCATGATGCAATGGCTGTGTAAGAGTATCTTCACCCCTAGCGTTTGTATGTGTGCTTGAGTATGTGTGGTTCAGGATCATTTTGTATAAAACCAAAGAGAGGAAAAGCTGAACTGAAAAGTCCCTAAGATATATAAAAACACACACACACACACACTCTCTCTCTCTCTCTCTCTCTCTCTCTCTCTCTCTCGGGGCAAACCCAGGGCCTTTCACCTGCTTACTGACATATGATCAGGTGCAGAATTCAGCTAAGTGACAATGGGAAGAGTCTTTTTTAGCATAAGAATCCTACAGACACATCATTAACTCTCCGTGACATTAGACTTAGATTGGATGTTTTTAAAACAACACTTAATATCCATAACTTGGACAGCTAGAGAAGCACTGATCAATCAACCGGTTCAGATCGGCTCAGATAAACGATTCTGTGCCAGTCACATTTAGACTTTTGTACTGACAGGAACACAAACACAAACGACAGGAACACCACAGTTCTTTTATTGTCTTTAATTCAGAAGTCAGTTCAGGTCTGTATGGAGTTTTAAACAATGCTCACCCATTTTTAGGTTTATTTATGAGACCGCAACTAATGCATGTTAAAAGTGAGAAACTGACAGATTTAAGTTGTGTGTTCAGTGCTACTTAGCTAACTACGTTAACTAATCCCTCTCTACATTGCACAACACTAATGAGGGAGTAAGGATCTATACTGCTCAAATAATTAGGGTATACTTTAAAATTAAATATCCCACTATTAATTATCCCCTAATTTTGGGTGAGCAGTGTATTTCTGTCACAGCCATGTTTTCCTCACAGAGGCCCTTCACAGTGGGCAAGGAAATAAACTACCTGGTGACAAATCTTCTGTTTGTGTAGAAAAATTTTCCATTGACTTTCAAGTGACTACACTAAGCCTTACTGTTGACAAAAATAAAGGTGCTTTGATTTTGTGTTTGTATTACTTGGTAAGCTTATTTTTATTTGTAAAAGTAAAAACGCTGCTTTTTTTTTTAGAGGTTTGTGAAAGAAAAGGTTTGTCCTATAAACTAGTAAACCTTTATGTAGAGATGTAAGAAGTTTCCATTAAGTATGTGCAGTAAAATGTGATTTAGCATCGTCATGTCATCTAATTATCTAATCATCATGATTTAATCAGCACTTGTATTCTGTGCCAACCCAATTCATACAGATATAATTTGTTATAAATAAGGGGTATAGTTACTTAATTACTCATGACATTGCAACCCAATTACAAAGCAGTGTTGAAGACATTTCAGCTTTCTGCATTCCCAGGATTTTCATTCAGAAGGTAGCTGATCTCCAAAATGACTAGGAGTATTCATGCATTTATTCTATTTGGGATAGGATCCGCCTAATTCTACATTCACATTTTAAACTTACATCATTTAACAGAGGACTTTATTCTTGCTCAATGATGGTTGGCAGAAGTGGGATTTGAAGCCTGAACCTCTGATCAATAGACCAGTACCTTACCTGCTAGGCCACCACATTCTCAGTGTCTGAATATTGTTTTTTAGAGAACAGTTATTTTAAATATCTTCAAACATGTCATCATCAGTTTACATAACTATTTTATTCCATTACTTTCCAATTCTCACACTGTACCCAATTCTCCCTGGTAAGGTAAGAGCTAACTCTGAGAATCAAGTCACAGCTTCTTTTTAATCTTCAGCTCATGTAAAATAATTTAGCAGATCAACAGCTATGTTTAATTTAATTAACATACTTTGCTGGATACCAAAGTATGTTAATAAAATTTTAAAAAGCTACTGATAGTTAAAGAGGACGTAATGTAAAATCTCACTTTTCAGTTCTTGCACACAGCTTAAGTTTGGGTATCTTGCCTAACAACTCACAAACTGTAAAATCAGACAACCCAGGCATTTTTTGCGGGCTGCTTATGGTCCGAAAATATTAGATTTAACAAAATCGTTTTAAAACCGTTTACTGTTCAGAAAACATACGTCACAAGTCTGGCCATTAGAATTACACCCAGAGCTTTAAACTTCCTTATAAATGTGCATGTTTTTAGTACTTGCAAACACTATCAATACTTTGAACCTAAGAGCAAAGAGCAACTGCTCTGTTGAGGGCTACACAAAACAGCACAAATTGGTACACTGACCCCCAGTTTCAGAGGACAGAACAAATTAGTGGGTAATGTTTATTTCTGAAGAAAAACTTCATGCTGAAAAATCAGCATCATTTACCAAATGCTGTCCCAAAATCAAAGTGTACACATTTTACACGCTGCTGCACGAATAAATTAATAAATGAGTAAAGTAATTCCAAATGGTCTGGGAGATGCGTATTAGTAAACCGATTGGTCAACGATATGGGGCGATATATGATCACAGATAGCTCGATCTCAGTCTTTTCCAAACCTTATTACGAGGCAGGACTAATTACTGTCACATAAACACAATATTTATGTATTTTAAAATAATCATGTGTTTCATTGTCCATCTAGCACTAGTTAACAATATCTAGTGTGTTAAATGTAATTATTATTTTTTTTAAATTACTGACATTACAGGATCCACAATAACATTAACACTATTATTTTGTCTGCAAGTCAAGATGAAAGAGTGGGTAATGTCTCCAAAGTCTCTCTTGATGCTGATTACAGAGATTCACACAAAGCTTATGACTTGCCATGAAACACTGTTTGTATGTTCAGATTTATTTAGCATTGCTATCAGCTTCAATGGCGTTTTAGCAACAGACACACAAAGTTACATCGATGCACATGATTACATTAAGATTAGTCATACATACACTCAGGTCATCCCACTTTAGCATAATCAGTTAACCCAATAAATATTTGGACTATAGGAGGAAACTAGAGTAAACCCACCTGGACAAAGGGAGGACATGCAGACTTGACACAAAGGACCTAGATCATTCCACCTGGGATCAAACCCAGGACCTTCGTACCGTGATGTGACAGTGCTGCCTGCTAGAGAGCGAAGAGCATTTACATGCCCTTTATAATCTGATCATAGTCAGATTTCTGCAGTTATTTGATTATTCAGGTGATCCTGTATAAAGCATACTCCAACCAATAAAACAAATTAATTATGCCTAATTTTGTCCCAGTAATCACATTTATCATTCCATGTATGCAAGTTACCCGATTTCAATCTGTTTTCTCAGTCTGCACATGATTGCAAGCCTAACCAAACATGGTTGTCAGGTCAACTTTATTGATAGACTTTATTGGGGCTCTTCCAATGACTGTGGTGTTTTTTTTTTTATAATTTACTCTCAAGTTTAAACTGTACAGATCTGAGAGATTATTGTCTGGTTGCAATGTAGAAATCCGATTATTGTCTCAGTCATGTAAACGCAGAGGTTTCCCTTTATCTCATGACTCAAGTGCATGTAAACTCATTACTAAAATTACTGACAAAATCTGATTTTCTGCAGTTTATTACATTATTATATGTAATATAATATTGTATAGTATATATAGTATATAGTATTATATTGTAATATAATATAATATAGTATGTAGTATGTCTATTTGAAGGAACAGGCATTCAGAACCAATCGTTCTGGAAACGGCTGTTTAGAGGGTTAACACTGTGCTCTAGTGATTAATCTTTGTTGTATTTTGACCAAAGAATGTCAACGAAGTTTCATTAACACCCCATGGAACTGTATTAACCTGTGTGTGCCACCTTTTAGTAAGCATCCCCGGATAGGCCAAAAGGCCAAAAGATTTGGTGAAAATACCCGTCACATGCAACGATTACAATGAATAATAAAAACCCCTTGAGCAACATCTGCCAAAATTCAATTTCAGTTAAAATCTTGTCAATGTTTAACACCCTGCTTTAATTATCCAAATGCATAACAGAGGAAGTAGAGACCCCTGTATGCCATTAGCTCTATGAGGGTTATCCTAAACCAAGGGAAAACATAAGCATATCTAAGCGATGTCAGGTTATAAAAAAAAGTCTTGATCGTTAAAGATATTGCTTAGCTCAGCTGAAAATTTCCATCCTTTTGCTTTTCATGGTGTTCAGCAATCTTCCCTCTATCCTCCATGAGTGAACCCAGTCAAACGTCACCTGCTACTGATCAAATTTAATTAGCATTTGAAGTAAGGGGAAAAAAATTTAAAGACTTGCATGGTAAGAATGCAGACGATGATTTATTCATTTTTAAATCAAAAATGAGACAGGAAAAGGTAGATGAGAGGAGGATCTTCAGAGAGAGAAAGAGACTGCAGGCAAGCCAGAGAGGACTCACTCTCCTTGTTTCCCTTGTCCTCTATTTCTCTGCACCCCGGGGCCGGTGATGTGCAATTCCCTCTAATTAACAAGGTGAATCATACTGGCGCTCTCTAATTAGCCGACATGACAATCTAATGGAAACATGCGGGCAGAGAAACTGCCATACAAAGGCCTAACTTTGTCTGTCACTATATTTCCCCTGCATCTCATGGGAAAGGCCACTCCCTGAAATGAAAGAAGTTAAAGAAGGTGGACGTAGCAGACACGCTTTCGTCCAAAGTTCAAAGGCCAGGTGGGACCGGTCAGGATCAACCTGTAGGGCAATTATGAATGCATGCCATCCTTTTCTAAGCAGTGTAATTGAAATGTATCCTCCTCAAACCCATTGCTTTCCATGGGCATAATTCATCACACCCAATTCCCCTGATTACAACATCCCAAACGGTAATGCGGCTAAGCACAAAGAGGCCTTTTACGGTCTCTCACACTTGTGCATGCCTTTCACCAGAGAACCATGGAATCACAAGTTCCAAGACCACCAGAAGCTCTTAGACAGTCCTGGGCAAAGCTGTCTCTATATTTGGGGCAGGACAACACCAAATGTCACTGTGTCACACAACATGATCAATAACTCTAAACAAAACAATAAGCAAACAATAATTTTGTGTTCGATTATTACATGTGCAAACTGTAGCACTGTCAGCTACATATCAAATATCTTCCTGAAACTATTACTTAAAGGCCAATACTTTTCCAACCAGTGAGCATGAGGGCCAGCCCTGTCAGCAGTTGTTTAACCGACGGAACAATTGAAATTGCAACGCAGGAGCACAACACTTTCAGCAATGATGATATTTAGGGCACGATCAGGTTGGCCATATGCTGAGATCAGCCGGTCAGAAATAATGGACTGACATGCATCAAGACTTCTACTGAATCTTGGTTGATAAAAAGCCATGCAGCCCATTTATAGCCATCATAGTGAGGCTAAAGGAAAATGTAAGTTTCTTGAACTTTGTTAAAACTGAACTTCTGGACATGGTTAACATTAGGCTTCTTTTTTTTAAGCACAGTAACGTTTTAAGTGGCATTTGTGAATGTCACTATTGTAGTAATTGATAAAAGAATACCTTGCCCATGTGGCTCCGTTTGAACGGCAGTTCCTAATGCAGTGCCGTCTGTGGGATTAAACATCAGTTTAATGATATTTGAAAGTGATATGTAACTATATGATGTAGAGGGACAAATTTACACTTGCACACTATCACTTCCAATCTTTCTTTGAGGTTTTAACCATTTCAATAACTTTAGAACTTGCCCCTATCCCAACTTATTTTGCAATGTGCTGCAGACCTGGAATGCAGAAATGGATGTTAATTAACAAATGAAATGATGTAGAGTAGAGAAAACATGAAATATCTCAGGTTTCTACTGTCTGCAATGACGTACAAGTCAAAGTAAGTTTATGAAACACACTGTGTGTGTTTTTATATGCGTTTTTCATACTGGCCCAACTATTTCTGATTTGGGGTTGTATAATCCTCTCAACTCTGGATTATAAGTGTCATACTACACAAGTTGTACAAAATCATTCAGGTTGTTTCAGATTAAATGGCAGTTTGGTGCTGTCACTCATATGTCTGCCTCCATGTCTGTTTAACACCCCACAGTCACATTAGCATTGCATTTGTGAGGTGCTGATGAGCTATCAGTGTTTCTCTGGTAGTACTGGAGTGGAAACTATTATTCTTCCAGTCACTTGAACAAAATTGCAACTAATGATAACCCTGGATTTCAGATATGAATGTGCAACCTTCCAGTCACTGAACTCTCTTCCAGCTCTTGGACTTTAAACATTGACCTGAACTTAAGCACAAACTCAAGAACAAAGGTTTCTCTGGCAATTCTGGGATTAGTATTCATTAACATGTTGTCAGTATCAATTACTATAACCTAAACTAGATTTCTTGCAAACCTGGTATTTTAACTCAAAACCTTAGTATCACAACTAATTGCAGTAATAATTCAAATGTATTTTTGTCCTTAAGTTGGTATATATCTTAAATATAAAAACTTGTTCTATGGCAGTCCTGGTATCAGCAACCTCTGTTCACCAACACACAATGTTAATGTACTGGGATTTCATTTGACCTCCGGTGAATTTTCCACTAAATGCTATTTCTGATCTTTTACTGTTATCCAGCCAGGCTGTGTGTACATCATTATCTAATTGGAAGCATACACATTTAAACAGAAAGCAAAATACAAAAAAATATAGGAAAGCATAGTTCAAAACTATGACGCAGTTCTACAAAAAAAAAGAGGTAGTGCAAAACGCAGACTGCCTGAGGTAGAAAATTATTCGAACAAAAAGTCAAGAGATTCCCATTGGACACCACGTAGTTTCATGGAAACACTCAGAGCGAAAAAGTGGAGCACTTCTACAAGGACATGAAGATACCCTGGGGGAAGCGAGCGCAGGGGGAAATAACAGCATCCTAAAGTTGTATGTTAACTCATCAGTGAAGTTAGATTCAAATTTCTTTAAAGGCTATGACAACCCAGTCACATGACATCCACCACCATGGTTTCTACATTTGTTTTGCCTTAATTTAGATAGCATATGCTTTAAGTTTCGTTTTCATTAAAGCTGGCTTACACTGTTTTTATTAAAGTCAGCTTTTCCCAAAAGTATGTAGACACCCTCAAACACCCTCCAACTACTGATCCATATTATTTCAGCAATTCTCAAATATTGTTGTTATTGTTCGATGTACCACCTTGGTTCTGGAGGAACGTTGTTTTGTTTCACTGTATACTGTACACCACTGTATATGGTTAAAATGGCAATAAAACCACTTGAACCATAATCAAGCAATCTCCAAAGAAACTGTGGCAGTAAAAGGGGATGTCCTCCAAACATGATACTTTCAAAGGTCTTCACCTAAACAACAAGTCAGTTTGTAAAATCCCCCTGTGCCCTCTCCAAGCAAAGTATACAAGGAAATGATTTGCCAACTTTGGTGGAAAACTTGGCTACTTTGTACAGAATAAATCATGAAGGAATCGGAATGGAATGACCGTAAGCCAGGGCTTATTTTCCAAAATCAGTACCTAACAGAACACTCATGTTCTCAAGTCTTGTGGAAAGCCTTTATGGATGGCTTCAAGGCAGTTATGGCAGCAAAAGGGGGCACAAACCTCATACAAGCACTTATGCTTATTATCCAAAAACATTTGGCTATATACTGTATTTTGCTTGATGACTCATTTCTTCTTCATGCAATGAGTCTAAATAGATTTTATTTTATTATAAAATATTACTTTTGGAAAATTTTCTGACATCAGCAGCTATGACAGCAGTGACTTGATTGTATATAGCTAAAAGCAATCCATATTTTATGTAATCTATTTTATGTGTATCTGGACCTCAAACTAAAAGCCAATAGCAATAGATTTACTGCAAGCGAAATGCAACTAAAACCTTGCCGAAAACTGTCATCCAGATTACGGCACGTAACCTCCATATTTATTAGTTGATTACTTGTGTATGTAAATATATATATATATATATATATATATATATATAATTAACATACATTTACCATAGTCCACACCCCCATGAATTCCAAAAAAATTGGGACACTAAAAAATTGTGAATAAAAACTGAATGCAATGATGTGGAGGTGCCAACATCTAATATTTAATTAAAAATAGAACACAAATCACAGATCAAAATTTTAAACTGATAGAATGTATCATTTTAAGGGAAAAATATGTTGTTTCCAAATTTCATGGCGTCAACAAATCCCCAAAAAGTTGCGACATGGCCATTTTTACCACTGTGTGGAATCCCCCCCTTCTTCTTACAACACTCAACAGAAGTCAGGGGACAGAGGAGACCAATTTCTCAAGTTTAGAAATAGGAATTCTCTCCCATTCATGTCTAATACAGGCCTCTAACTGTTCAATCGTTTTGGACCTTCTTTGTCGCACCTTCCTCTTTATGATGCGCCAAATTGTTCTCTATAGGTGAAAGATCTGGACTGCAGGCTGGCCATTTCACACCTGGATCCTTCTCCTACGTAGCCATGATGTTGTGATTGCTGCAGAATGCTGTTAAAAAAAGCAGGGTCTTCCCTGATAGAGATGACGTCTAGATGGGAGCATATGTTGTTCTAGAATCTGAAAATAGTTATCTGCATTAATGGTGCCTTTCCAGACATGCAAAGCTGCCCATGCCACAAGCACGCATGCACTTGTCTTTGTCTTCTGTGGTCCGGATGACATGGCGTCCCAGTGTTCTATAAAGAACTTCAAATCGTGACTCATTTGACCACAGAACAATCTTCCATTTTGCCACACTCCATTTTAAATGACCCCTGGCCCAGTGCAAACGTCTGAGCTTGGGGAGCTTGCTTAGAAATGGCTTCCTTTTTGCACTGTAGAGTTTAAGCTGGCAAGGGCGGATGGCACGGTGGATTGTGCTCACTGACAATGCTTTCTGGAAGTATTTCTGAGCCCATTCTGTTACATTTCCTGTTTGAGGTGCAGTGACATTTAAGGGCCCGGAGATCACGAGCATCCAGTAGAGTTTTACGGCCTTGACCCTT
>JAVSBV010000103.1:6456488-6483779 GCA_033117975.1 Parotocinclus spilosoma
TGGCTAAGTGGCGACTTGTGGCTTCTTTTTTGTAGTAAATGGAAATGTTAGGCAAAGACCTGTAGGTGGCAGTAGAGAGAGTTTAGCAGAGAGTTTTTGGGTAGCAATGCCAGAGATGAAAAGTCGTTCTGTATTTATACTGTGGCTCTGTGGAAGTTGTTATTGGTTCACTAAAAGTAAGTCTAAACTTGCGGTCGGCTTTTTCTTTGGTAACCACGGATATTACATATTTCTTATTCGCTCTCACGTTCTTTGGTCCAATTAAGCAGAATTTTGGTCCAAATAAGCGAATGACATTACACATACTGTATATAATATAATTTGTTTCTGTACTTTAGGATTTGGTTCGAATAAGCGGCTGGTCCCATTAACCGGTGGTCCTATTAACTTGAATCGACTGTATATCTGAACACATGGTTAGAAGATAGAAAGTTTTTGGGAACCACTGAGCTGCTGGTACATATATTGCACCAATATTTCCCTCTATTAAAACTGTATTTTCAGGAAAAGAATGACCAGACATTCCAAGGCGATTTTAGCCGTCAACTTGATTATGAAATAGAAATTTTAACTGTCAGCTACCTTTAAAGTACAAAAGCCAATGAAAGAATTAAAGCTGATAAAAGGTTGTACAGTACAATACAAAAACAATACAAAACCGTGATTACAATCAGACCAGAAATGATTCATTACCTATATATATATTTAAACTAGAGACTTTCTGTATGGAAAAGTAGAGAAAAACAATCGTAAAATTAAGATAGACTTTTAACGGCTACAAGAAATGTTCAGAGAGCAGTGATTTCTGCTACAGTGTGCACATGCCAGGATGTACAATCTATAGGTACTGCTTAAAAACTGCATTATGTTCTATGAAGCAGGCCGCTGAATGAAATGGACATTGACCAGATATTACTATTGTAAATAAATACAAAAGGAAAATATTTTCACACATTCTACTTTCTTTAAGGAAGCCTAAAATGCACTGATAGACAGTATTACAAGTAACACAGCAGATCAGCCAGAACAGAGACAGAATAAGTGAATGTGAACCAGTTTATATAGTTATAGATTAGAGTATACAGGTAGTAGAGGGGTACTACTTACAATAGTACAGGCACATACACTTATGAAAACCATTTACAGCTTAGTACAATTAAGAAAAATACGTACACAAGCGCAAGCTTACACAAAAAGTCTCTAAACACATCAAGCGAGTTAGAACATTCTCTAGTCGAAACATGAGCTAACAAGCAAGCGAGCACATGAACAATAAGGTACGTACATGCATGCACATGCATACACACACATACACACACACACACACACACAGAAATGCCTCTGCTCATGGATTCACAGTGTTGTTTGGCTGCTAATGGCCGCTGTGTCTGGAATTTAAAAAATGATTGTAGATTTCTATAATAATGTACTATAATTATAACGGGTATTGATTTGTTAAACCACCAGCTGTATGTGTATTTATTAGTTCCTGTATAGACAGACAAATAAACAGACAGGCAGACAGATATAATGACAATTATTAAAACACACACTATCTCTACACTAATGCCTCCTGCTGTGACATTACAGATGCTGAGAAGTCAAAGGACATGAAGTCAGAACCACTGATCCGTTACACTAATACACTTCCCAGACAGGGAGAGAGATGGAGACACCTGAAGATCAGACAGAAAAAAAAGTCACTCTATATCAGATTACCTGTTTAGCTAAGAAGTATCACTCCTCCCCACATGCATATAAAGACTATATCAACACTATTATAATGATCAAATGGAATGACTTTTCTGCAACAGTTTGGGCACCCTGGCCAAACCATGTTTTGTTTATTTTATTTATGACACCAATACCAATAAGTTGGATTGGCAGTAACATGGCTAACGTCTATCATAGATACTGACTTTGGCTGACTTTTTAGATACTGGTTTCCTTGTGATTTTTGTTTGGTGTTGATAGATACTGTTGGTGAAGACACTTCACACTGTCTCACACAGTTCAGGAAGCCTGTGTGTGTGTCACTGTGTGGAGTGAAACAGTACATAAGCAGAAATCAGGCTTGAACTCTTTAAAACTCTTAAGATCTTAAGCAGTATGAGAATGCTACTGCAGCGATTTACAGTATTAAAGTATTACTGTTCCCCTCTCACACACATGCTGTATATAGATGCTATATATACATGCAATATATATATATATATATATATATATACACACATATATACACACACCTTCAATGGCCCCTGTTTCATTGTAAAACTGTCTTTAGGAATTTATAAACGACAAAACAGCCGTTTTGTTTTCATCAGCTAAACAATCTGTTATTATACATAGAGATATGTTTATTGTTTAGCCATCTAAAGCAATGTTCCCACAGGCGGTGCTTAGATATGGCAAGGCATTCATCTTCAGTGTCCTATCGGGACTGTGTTTGTTTCTCAACATAATCTCCTGGCCTATGTTTGTTTTCACATTGGAAACAAAGAAGGAAACAAATGAAAGAAAGACAGAAAGACAGTAAATATAAAAACAGTACAAATGCATAATATGAAATATATAAGAAAAAGAAAAAAATACAAAAGTGAAAATGAAAATGTCAAAAAAGACGCTATATGCATTCAGTATTAATAAGAAGGATACATAAAAGTAGTGGATGAGAATGAAAGAAAGAAAGAAAGTAAAAAAAAAAAAAAAAAAGAAAGAAAGAATATTGAAGGAAAGAAAAAAGAAAAACATATAATAAACTGAACCAAAAGACAAGAAAAAAGAAACAAACAAAGCCGATAGGAAGAAAGAAAAACAAAGAAACAATGAAAACAGACATAGAGAAATCAAAGAAAAAAACAAACAAAACAAAAAAGAAACAAAAACAAAAACAAGAAAAGATAAATGACGTTTTGATGTTGTTAAATGATTTAGAAGTGTCTGCAGAAAACAAAACATAAAAAAATCATGCATATTTTAAATCACACATTTTAAATAATTGGGAATTTAACGTGTGTAACAGTTCTCTGCAACTCTACAAAAGATTTAGGTTAAAAAGTTAGTAAGTCAAGGAGTCAGGAAATATGAAATAAAAAAATCCATTTAGAAAATCTGTGCTGCCTGTCTGTAAAGTACAAATGTATTTTTGTATCAATCCGATGCAGTCAATGTAAATAATGAAAGCAAACAGGAAGATGGATTTATTATTTACCCTCCTATGGGGTCCACGGCGATTGCTCTGGGGTGAAAGTCTGTTTTTTCCAGAAGAGTTTTCCTGCTCTCCATCCCTCGCTCTATCCTCACCACGTTAATGGACTTGCTGTAACCGTTACTTGTCCAGTACAGATTATTACCTAACCAGTCCATCGAGATCCCTTCCACATTATACACACCTACAGAGGAGACAGGGGAGAAACAGAGGCAAATGACAGGAGCAGAGACCCTGATAGATTCCTTATGACCTTCACACTTTTCATTTATAGTACTCTGCGTATTTTAACCCTCATTAACCCCTAACACTTTCTGTTGATTGGTTACACCTGTTCCCCGTTTCACTCCTGCAGTCTACTTTAAAACCCAATGTGGATTAACTAGCTGTATTAATGCTGATACGAGCTGTGGAAAAGAGCGATATAATTACAATAAAATTATGATAAAATTACGAATGCCCGTATTAAATTAAAAAATTAAATCAAATAATCTATGAACCGTAATAATAAAGGAATTCATTTCTTTTCCATATAGAATGTAAAGCAAAAAAGTCTTAGGGATTCTATATGTGTCGGTTTATAATCTTATCAGTCTGTATTAAATGGTCAGAGATGTATAGTAACCAAGTAGAACTACTTAAGTACTCTACTTAAGCACTAAAATGCAGTACTTTTACTTTTAGGGAGTATTAGTTTTTTCTCCTATTTCTACTTTTACTTCACTACATATTTTTGATGAATTTAATACTTTTACTCCGATACATTTTTCATGTGCTGAACCGTTACTCGTTACTATAAAAAAAAAACTTTATGAATCATACCAAACTCATAGTATGAATACCAGAGTAGTAGATGACTCTATCATTAGGTTTAATGAAGCTGGCTTATGATTGGAAGATTCAAGCTAACAAGCTGTATATAAAAAGACTGCATGCTCACCTTCAGCCTTATTTTTTATTTTTTATTTTTTGCTGTCGAGATGGAAGAAGACGATCCAGGAACACCACCATCAAGACCAAATTCTTGGACTTTATGATAATGGGGAGGGTGATGAGAGCGACCACCCCTGGCCCTACTTACAGTCCATGTTTTTGTTAGTCAAAACAAAAGACAATTCATATAGAATGAAGTGCCTACCCTGCCTCCCGAAAGTTTGCAAAATAATGGCCTTTAAAAATTCACCGTCAAATTTGAAAATGCATATCAAGGTAAACTAAATAAAGCTAACCTGATAAACTAGCCTAACTGGTATAACTAATGCTAGATACATGTAACTGATTGTTCCAAAGTTGTGCAAAAAAAAATGCAGGGCAGCAAGTTTATTAATTTCTACATTTTACCACCGCTTTGACCAGCATGGCTCAACATGCATAAAATAAACAATATGATATTCAAACTATTTGATAACCTTCTTTAATATAACAATACTTTTACTTTTACTTTCAGTACTTGAGTAGTATTTTTAACAATACTTATTCCTTCATACTTAAGTACAAAACCTTTTGAATACTTTAGTACTTCTACTTAAGTATGGTGTTTAAATAATACTTCTACTTCTACTAAAGTCACCTTTTTAATATAGTACTTGTACTTCTACTTCACTACTGTACTCCAGTACTTTATACATCTCTGGTCTTAATCATAATTACATTAAATGAGCACCAGCCAAACAAAACAGAATATGCTATTTTATTAAATATTTTAGAAAAACAAAGTAACTTCATAAATGATTGTTAAATCTATGCAATACATTCTGACTCAGCAAATAACTACTACATAGTACCAGCTGTTTCCAGCATTAGCCAGGACAGCACCATCTACTAAGCGCAAGTAAAAGAATGAGAGGTAGCACTTCCTCCTGTGGTTAAGAACAATAGCATAGGAAGTTTTCAGGGATTTTTTTGGACCATGACAAATACTCTGTCATCCTTTTTCTTAGTGAGAAAATAGCCAACATAGGCTATTCATTCTTCAACGTTGGCCAATTAATAGAGTATCTTTTAAAAAAAGCATTCTGCCCACAAATTGAGACAAAAATATATCTGAACACTTGTCTATGTCTGGTTAACTGAATGGGTTACCCCTATGGGCACAGTATGGGGCCTGCTATGAAATTGCAAGATAATATCGCGAAGGTACAGTTCATGTGCTTGGGTAAGACAAACGCAGAAGCTTTACCAACGCTGACATTTAAAGCAAGTTTATATTATATTATTTTTTGTGAGCACTGTAACACAGTTGGATCCAGAACTGTGTGACACTTCGTAAAGATAAGTAAGAAGGATACTAAAGATCTTTGTGAGCTATTACCTTACCTCACACTGAAAACCTAAATGAAATTGATCATTGATTTATTTATTTTAAACAGAAAAACACGCATAGTACATAACTATAACATAACATCCTATAAACAAGTACTAAAAATTAATAATACTTCAAAACAAGAATCCCAATTAATTAAATCTACAAAATACATATTCTGAAAGCCATGCATTAAAACAATCCTCCAGTTACACGCTCCCAAGATAATAAAAATAAAAATTAGGCTTGTAAACCATTTGCAGTAAAATGGCTCATTATATTCAGGTACAGAAACATCACGCTCCTTTGAGATCTGTGTTCACATGAATTTGTAAAGGTTGCAAATCTGTATCATGCTGCTAAAGTGATTTTATTGACTGTACGAATAATAAATATAACTAGCTGTCACATATACAGATAGCAGAGCCAAGCCAGAACATTTTACCTCCTGCCTGGTCTTAAGTATCATTTTTAATGAATAGCTATATAAGTCTTATAGCTAATATACTACCAGGCCCCATTGAGAGTGCTTGAGTCAAGAGGCTATTTATAATTCAATGAAGTTTTAATGGGCAAAAAAATCATCTTTAAAACAGACGGCTCCTTAATGAACCATATTTTTCAGGTTAAGGATGCTAAAGTCAAGAAGAAGCAGCACATTGCTCCTGTAGTTCTAAAGAAGGTACACCATTGATCAGCGAGCAGCAGCATGAAGCTCATTTGTAAAACAATTTAAAAGACTATTCCATTTTAATTAACTACTAATCACAGGATAAACCTACATTAATAACTAATGTGATGCTGTAAAACAGAGTTATGGTTAGAGATAAGGTAGCAGGCAGCAGTCAACAGATGATTCTAATCATATTTTTTAAGCAGCATCCAGGAAAAGCTGAGTCTTTGAGGAGCATATATGGCCAGATAATCTCCAGTTTGTCAATAAATGTGTGAGAAATGCATTAAAATATTTGAACGCAATGTTCCTCAAATAAATATTGAAAGATATTTGCATATTTCCTCCCCTACAGTGCATAATATCATTTAAAGACTCAAGGAAACAGGAAGAATATCTGTGCATGAAGGGCCAGTGCACAAACTTAAGCTTCTGTATCCAAACACAAGCCATCTTGAGCCAGAAATGTGACCAATTCTTTCTGATAAGTCTGCAGGGATAAAATGCCAAAATTATTTTCACACTCCTATTAAAACTTCTATGAGAATTACTTTGGTGGCCAAGATGGGAGGACGCCATATTTGTTTTGTCGCACATGTCCTGCTTCTCAAAGTCAAATTCAAAGTCAAATTTATTTTCAAGAGCTTTATGCCATGTGCAACTTTCCATTGCTATGATTTGGAGAGATCATTCTCCAAGATCCAGTGATCACTAGGTCACTCTTCGGTGTGCTACTTCCACCTTTCATTTGCAATGAGACAAGTATCTTACAGCCAAGAATTATCTATGCAAGGGACTCCAAAATAACACACAATCACAATGAGTGACAATGAGTCTGGTGATGAGAAAAAAAACAGGTAGAAGACAATATTAGAGATGTACAGATTGCTATTTTCTTGGTTGATTCAAATTTCAGGTTTTTGTAAACATATGACCGGCCAATTTTGATTTTAGTCAATTCCCTTTGTTTTTTGTCCAAGAATTATGCATGACAGCATACAGCTAACTTTTCTTTTAATAGAAAATTCTACAATTAAAATGAAATATGTTTGTGTCTCTTTGCAGAGATAGCTTTAACTTTTCCACATATTCAGCTAAATGATGCTGTTTTAAACGTATTGTTATTGTTTTGAGTGTTTTAAACGCATGGCTGTAACCAAAATACTAACATATCACTGCTCCCTCACTACTACTGTGATATATAGTAAGAGACTACAGTCAAATCAAGTTAATTGGACCACCGGTTAATGGGACCAGCCGCTTAATCGGACCAAATCAAATCCTATAATATGCATGTAATGTTATTTGCTTATTTGGACCAAAAATTCTGCTTAATCGGACCAAAAAACATGAGAGAAAAATAAGCCACAAGTCGCCACCTATGGGATACAAAGCGGATCAGCGATTTATGGGAGGAAGTGGTGTTGACGAGAGCAAAACCAGCGAGAGGTGAACACGCCCACCACTTTCTTTTCACATCAAATCACACTGGATAAGTTCTTCAATCGTTGACTGGAATTTAGTAAGAACTTGTTTTTTACAGTATTATGCTTTGCATGCTGAGTACCTATACATTGTGTTGTAGATCGTTTCCAAAAACTTGGTTGCAAATTTATTTCGGAAGCAACAGTAGTTCTTGTTTGTCCGTTCGCTATACGTGAAAATCGTTCAATAAAAGTTTAATAAACGTTTAATATGTTACATAGAACATCCCGTCTTGTAACATAGGGCATGTTCATTTAATCAGACCAGCCGGTTATTAAAACGATCGTGTCCCGATGTGGTCCCATTAACCGGAATCGACTGTACATGCAGATGACAAACTGTGTTAAGAAAAAAGCCCTTGACAGCTGCCACTTGCCGTAACTCTTTTAGCGTGCAAAATCAAGTAAATCAGAGTTTTTAAATGAGTGACTGCAATAGTTTATTTATTACCCTTCTATATGCTATAGTTTAATCATTACCAATTACTAATAAACTTATCTAATCTGAATACAATTTTGGTACAGTCTGGTTCTTCACAGTGTATGGGTTGATCACAATAGAAGTCTGTATGTGTTGCATACCTCTGCAGCCCCTTTCCATGAGCGTGCAGCATCTTCCAGCTCACTGATGGCTCCAGACTGTGTACGTGCCCCTGCACAGCGCTCCTGCACCTGTGCCAGTGCCTCTGCAAGGCAGGACTGTGCCACTGGTTGCACTTTCTGCAACGCCTGAGAAAGGAACTGGAAATGGACCTGCATCACAGTCAGAAAACAGCGACCCAGTACCTAAAGAGAGGGGAAATATTACAGAGACAGTGAGCGTGAGTAAGATGGAAATAATAGCTGACAAAGTAAATTGTGAGCCACTGCTGGGTCCTTGAGCAAGTCTTTTAACCAGTCACTGCTCAGCTGTGTGCTGTGATTAGATTATGTCTCACTGCTTAGTCAAAAAAAGCTTCTAAACCAATGAATAAATGCAAATACATTTTGTCATAACACATGGGATATTATAAAATGCTGGTCTTCTTCAATATACTACTTGACCACCTTCACATTGGAAAAACTCACCCTTGATAGAACATTGCAGCTTTCAAGAAGGCAGGCCCAAAAGAAACTGCCTAAAAACAGCCATTCCTCACCCATTACTTGCTGGGGTATTCAGATGCATCATGTTCAGGGTGTCCTGTGACTTTTGACTCGCTCTGTATATTAAACCAGCTTAAGCAGCCAGAAAGTGACTTTCTGTTTGCTTTCCAAGTGCATCTACTCAGACAGAAGGCCTTCTGCCTTAATAGGAAGAGTTTCTACCCCACTCCTATTCATCATAAAGTGAGGACCAAGGGCAGAATGACTGAGATGTGTTTTAAACAAGATAAACCATGGCTATAACCCTGTGAGTTCTAGGGATGTGAATAGACTAAAATATTGCATTGCTTCCAGTCATCTGAGATTGCCTCTATAATTGACTACAGGTCTAGTGTTCCACCACTCCACTACTGACACTCTGATGTGGAAATATGTGAAGGTGTCGATGCTGAATGGCTCATGAGTATAAATAGAGATTGAGGGGGGGAAAAGTGACATTTTACATTTTGCCATGCAGTGTAGAAGGGGAAAGGGGATAGATGACATGACGCCAAATTCCCTCGTCACTAAGCTAGACCAGGGGTGTAGTTTCACAGGTGCTTGCTGAAAATACCTGCAGCCTGACTTGTAAAAAGCAGAAAATGTACCCACCCCCTCCTCATAGAAACAAACAGGAAAAACAAGGTTGGGCCAGTTTCAGTCTCAAACCGAGAATACAAAGTCATTGACCCTGAAAACAGAAATGAGTCTGGCTGCCAGAACACAGTATGAAATATCTCAGTATTAACAATATCAGTATAGTACACAACGTGTAACCAACGTCACAACCCCACGAAAGTACATGATTTTTGAACTCATATGCTGTCTCAAATCCACCCCAAATATACTGCTCACAAATTAGGAAACAATGAAACAGCCCCAAATTTTTGTAAGCAGTGTATTTGCACATAACTTGCGCAAGCTAGATGTATTCTTGTACAGTGCATGACTTAAGTTTAAAAAAATAATAATTCAGCTGCTTAACCATTTCGCATTCACAGAGCAGGCTATGATCACAGTTTGCGTGTATGTTTGTGTGAGCACCCTACAATGCACTGTTCCTGCCTTGTGCCCTGTATTACTGGCTAGACACCAGCTTTCCCACAACCCTGAACAGCATTAAGTAGATAAGATAATTAATGAATGGTAAACTACAGCTAGAACAAAGTGAAACAAAAGCTTACTTTATCAAATGCATCCAAATCAACAAATATTACCTTCACAGTGCAGTACAGTTAAGGTGGCCCAAATCCAATTTACTGCTTAAATCAGACTTTTCTGCTAAATTGTTGATCATTTAATTTTCAGCGTGGGCCTGTATACAACACCAGTCTGAACACGCCATGGTCTTGAACCGATCCACATGTGCATATTCGCATAACCTCAAAAGCTTGTGTTATTTGTCATTCATGCTGCTGTAAAAAACAAAAATCTCTGATATATGAGGAATTAGTCTACTTTTACATGTAGCTGAACTTGCTTAATGCAGGGAAATCCCCACTAGAAAAAACAGAGAGACTTGATTCTTAAGCAACTGTGGCATATTTGCTGTTTGTTGAACCGCAGGTAATAAAATAAGTTTCATTAAGACAATAGCAGTATCAAATATCCTAGGGAAGTGGGGAAAAACCCAGCATCTGATGGTCTCAAGAGCATGGCAGCACTGGTGAAAACTACACCTTGACTACATGGCAAATGTATACCCACAGGGAATAGGTTACCCTCAACCAAAAACACAAACAAGACAGCCTGGTCAACACATATAATACAAGCTGTTCTGTGTGTGTGTGTGTGTGTGTGTGTGTGTGCCTTGTCTTCTTCCTATACTTGTGTGGACAAAATGACAATGACAAGAAAACTTGGCATTGCTGATTCGTGAGCCGTTTTGTTTTTTATTTTTACCCATTAACTGCCAATTTTTTTTCTGAACATTTTTCACTTTATTTCTGTCCACATACATCCCGTCCCATCCATCCCATCAGTAGGCAAGTTAAAGCACCCGATCCCCAAATGGGAATCACGGCTTTTAATGGGTTAAGGTTTAATCAACATCAATACTCATTAGGTCAACTGAAAATCTTCACTAGGACTAGGCCGCTTTTTCTGTCTAGATGGAATTTTCTTTCTGCGACTTCCAATCTTAGCTAATCAGGTGACTAATAAACCATGCCATTTTCATACCCATCTGGCAGCTGACCTGCACAGAACAGAGTGAGCAACACGAAGACTTAAAAACAAACAGTTTTTGGGATTCCCAGCAAATACAGTAAAAGGAAGGATAATTAAAAAGGTATCGTGGCAGCATTTATTCATGACAGATGTACGGATAAAAGAGATAGATTTAAATCATTAGATCAGAAAATGTCAAGTTTGACCTCTTTAAAGAGAACATTCTGGCATATTTACTTTTAAAACATTCCAGCATGCTCTGAAATGATCTAGCATGTATCAACAATCCTCCTGCAAATGGTTCCGAGAAAGAATTTGGAACGGCTTGAAAGTTTTCATCTTCAAAATGAGTTACACATATGCATATGCAAGTATTAAGTTCCCACCGAGTTGTAACTAAACGAAACGCGATAGGCCTAATGCGTAGCAATGTGTTGCAGAGATGTGCATTTTGGTCGTACTGAATTACCAATAAGCACACATCATTTTTGACTCTACTTCTTATTCCACATTTCATGAATAAAGCAAAGCAGTACCCAGAGGGTTTTAGTTGTTATATTGTGGCTTTGAGTGGTCACATGATGTACTGTATTTTGCTACATTTCTAAAAGCATAGTTTAACAACAAAGGAAAGAATTGAATAAAAGCCTTTGGAAATGATACAGTATTGTTACGAATGAGTGGAGCTTTTTAAGTTTAGCAAAAAATAAATGTACTGAGTGGAAAGAAAAGGACACAGGAACTTCTCACTGAAAGTTGTTCTTCCTTTGTTGTGTATTTAAAAGTGTTTGCCAAATTTTGCTATATTAATCTGTAAAGACAGCAAAATGAAATTTCAGCACGAATAAGTCTTGTTCATATTATGCATATTTAAAGCATTTAGGCAGACACTTATCCACAGCAAGTTATAGCTGTTACAATCTTACAGCATACAAGCCGAGACATTAAAAAGAGCCTCATGTAAGGGAACAAGGGTGCGGCATGTACTGGGTCTTGAACCCCCGGATCTTCTGATAAACGCTAAAGTCCCATATGAAACAACAATTAAATAATTAGCAGTTATTACACTAAATCAGTGCATATAGTCTATACATAGACCACATCAATTCTATTGATGAAGAATAAAAATGGACACCCGCATAATTGTGTACACCAATAAACAACAGATCTGAACGAGGAGAAGCCTAAATATCACAGATCAGTTGTCAAAACAAGTATAATTTAGGTAACTTACTTATGGAATAAAACGTTTGGCACATTGCCAACATGCTAAATACTGCATTAAAAATATATGGTAGCAAATTTTGGGGGCTGTTATTAGCTTATTTGTAATCACCAAGCATGTAAGGAAAGTTCAACATTAAGTTTTAACTTTTGTAAAAATAAGCATGAGCAGGTCCTCTTGGGTCTAAAACAACTCTTACTCCTGACCACATGACCCTTTTTACGGATTGTGGTCTGCAGCCTTCCTGCTTTGGGTAAACCACATCCACCAAGGCATGGATAGCATTCAACCATAAAAGACCATTTTAAGCTTACATGCCTCATACAAGTAGAGAAGCTTACCTCCAGTCTATTTGGCACTGGGAGAAACAGTCAAAACTAACCTCAGGAAAAACCAACTAGATGAGTCCGATGACTGTTCCTCAAATTGGGAAAATCAGCAGATTGTAAATAATCTGGTCTTAGTAAAAGTATGAAATTCCTCCAAAAACTGTTCTATGAACTGTCTTTCTTCACATAAAATCTGACTTAAACCTCTTTCAGGCAGCAATGATTAAAATCGTAGTGAACCACATTCAACTACACCAAAAATAAGCACGAGAGTAGATTAGGCTACAATACTGAAGCAGAATTGCAGGGTACACCTTTTTAAGGTGAATGGACATCTTTGTTGCTTTTCCACCAGGTTCCCCAACTTTGTTTTTGAATATAAAAAAACAAGAATAGAACTTTTTATGCAGTGTTACTTATGTAAAACACAAATCAGTTCCAAATATCTAATGATGAATTTTTAGTCACCAATACCTCTGTGTGTTGCCAGACAAATGAGGATGCTGTGTGTCCCAAAAAAAACACCCAATCTGGGCTATTATTGATTAACTTGTTTGTCTGTCAGAGTAATTGTGAGTTAGTGTAGTGAACACAGTAGTGTCTGGTTGTCAGCTCATATTGATCTGTCAGCAAAAGTAATAAAAGGTTTAGTATGACTCTTCTCTCTGATATTAATCTGTTACCATCTAATATAATCATAGCCTAGCCCTAATATGATTAGTTTATGCTGCTATCAAGAGGTCTCTAATTTGAATGTTATCAAAATTAATAACTTTTATAAACTGAATTACTTAACTTATACTTAACTTATATTTAACTATAAATTATTTAAACCTCATATTATTATTTGTAGATCTGGCTGGTTTCAATTGGATTTCAGACTTACTGGGGCACGATGTAAAAAATGTAGTGTACATCAAAAAATAAATTGATCATCATTTGATACGTTATATATTCATCCATAGAATGTATCCAACTCCCAAAAAGCAGAATGCTTACATCTTAATTAGATCAAAATTGTTGTCCAATCAAGACAACAAGATCATGTATACATATGTACTGGAATTGAACTCAAATGGTTAATGGAAGCAAATATTTCTGACCTTAAGGCCTTGAAGCTAGATCCCACTTTCACTGATTGTTTCTGCGTAATGATAGCTCTGAAATTGTCTGTCCAGCAAAGACACGTTTACATTTACAGCATTTAGCAGACATTCTTATCCAGAGTGGCTTAACATATATAGTAACAGTATATACAGTACTTCTAGTCAAACAATCCAGGTCACTGTGGGTTAAGGATCTTGTGGTTTCACTCAAAGACCAGCTGGGTGAGATTTGAACCCTGGACATTTTGGTCAATAGTCCAGTTAACCGCTAAGCTACCACAGTCTCATGCTCTATGGGTGGGTCTTGAGATGGCAACTAAACTTTTCAACCGTGGGACAACTCTTCTCATTAAATTGATTTGATAGAGGGTTTGATGAAACAAATGATACAGCCTGCTAAGAAATCTGATGCGACTTGCAATCTAGATAAGGAGAAGAGTGCAGCGTGGCTGAGTAAATAGTTTAGCTTATTTCTCATAAATTTTGTCTTTGTAGGGACAGATCCAGGCTGGAAGTTTTTGGGATGAACATTGGGTTGACAGGAAAGAGAAATTAGTGATGGATGACACAGCAAAAGTAAAATAAACATGATTTCATGCACATTTACCTATGTTGAGGGATTGGAAGTTTGAAAAATGGAAAATAATCCAGAGGAATACGGATAAAGATTTGTTCTGTGTACTTATCTCAATAAAGACATAGTATTAGTATTTTTTCAGTATAACCTGTTGATGAGGTATGCCCTACTTTAATGATGATGCTATTTATGTAGGAGACAGGGCAATTGGAAGAGAAGTTTTGAATCTAGTACCCAGTTACAATTTTATTAATATAAACTAGGTTTCATGTCAGCAGTGCACAAAATTCTAATATCTGAGAAAATGAAATGAAACAGGAATTTTGTGCATTAAAGAGTATCTATTATTTGCCAATCTGTCCATCTCACAAATACATACGACAGACATTAACAAGATTATGATTCAGGTAAATCTGTAATGACAAAGCTCCACTTCTACATTCTAAAAATACTTACCATGTGTAAAACAAGTACCAACTGTTACTACAGATGACAGCAAGAACGCTATGGTTTAGTGTTTGTAGCAATGAACTCTCTGGCAGGATACAACAAACTCTTTAAGAGGTCGATTGAAAAAGATAGAGTGGGAGAACAGTCAATAATTCAATTACAAAATTGTTAAATAAGGGCTTGACACTGAACTAAACCAGTTATCCATTTATCCGTACAGCCCTACCTCTTTAAGCCCTGCTTTCCTTAGAATTAAAGTTAAAAGGCTATTTAGTAACATATAATGCCATGGAATCCAGGCACGTTGACTCTTAATTATAGTTTATTATAAGACTGTGTAGGGGTGAATAAAAGATTATATCTCCAAAACCTACAGGGTAACAGACACATCACGTAAAATAGTGGGAAGTGACTAGTGCTTATTAAAGCACACTCATAGCTTAAGGGGAACTATCACAGTTACCTATTTTTATTTACAGGGATATGCCAGATTTATGAAAACATGTAATTTTCCATCCAAGCCACTGTGAGCAAGACTGAACTGCTACTTGAATATGTGAAGGGTTTTTTTTTGTTTTTTTTTTTAAATAATAAAAATACTGTGAAACTAGTAGCCCAACAAGTAACACTGGCATTTATCGGATAGTGTCCCAGGCCTCTTGCTAATAGCTGGTGTACTGGTGCAGGGTAACATGGATAGCTTGTGCTGAACATGGGGAAAAAAGCCAATCTGCATTGAAACACACAGCAGTCATATGATATGTCAAAAAAAAAAAAAAAAAAAAAAAAAAAAAAAAAAAAAAAAAAAAAAAAAAAGTTCCGTATCTCTAAATCAAGCACAAAATGTGGAGTGTTTTGCCACATGAAAAAGAAACACTTTACTTCATGAATGTCACAATACATTCCGTACTTATATACCCCACGTTTTACCAGTGCCCCCGATTTATGATGGGGATAGGTTTCAGCAAGCCCATCATAAGTTCAACGTATCGGAAACTGGGAAGTTTAATATATACTGTATAGTGTATACTAGTGGTCGCCCGATATGGGGTTTTTCAATTGCCGATGCCAATATTTGAAGAGCACAGTGACAGATGGTCAAAATATAATGCCATCCAATTTTTGAGCAACTTCTAAAACTAATAATAATAAAATTTAGACAAAATTTAATTTCAGTCAACACATTTAAGCTTTAAATGCCCTGTCTTTGTTTGTCCGCTGTGTTTTTTTATAGACAAAAAGTTATGCAACTTTATTACACTACTTTTTCAACATCAGCAGATAACAGGATTTTCTGTTAGTAGTGCATATGGCAGCAACATCTTTTTGTTTTATTCCCAATCCCATTTAAGAAAAGAAAACAAACTGCATACAAAGTCTTCTCACAAATTCTCTCAGCATCACTGGCATTAGTTACTCAGCAGTCCTAATTTATAAACTTCTAGTTGTAATGCAAGAAAAAGTTTATCTGCATTTTCTCCACTATGTTTCAATATTCTTGCCTTGTGTGGACAGATATTGGCAGATCCCATTATAGCTAAATAAGTTTATTGGTCTGTCGTTTGTCTCATTCTTCTACACTACTGATGACTACACTACCAAAACCTTGTTAAAAGTATGCGCGTTAGCTTACTACAAAACTTCTCATTTATTGCCTGCATGCAGGTACTGTTGTATTCAGCATTTAAAAAAAACAACAAAGAACATTCCCAACATACCTCCACATCCTGCAGGCTGAAGTCATTCTGATCTTTGAAGCTGGCTGCGCCGGCGCTGAGCTCCATCAGCATCTTGGCGATCTCTGGCTTTATGGCTGCTGTGAGGCGGCCTGCCGCCTCCATTACATGTTCCTGCACGTCTTTTAGCTGCATGGCAGCTTTGGAGTAGCGTGAATTGCGAAACACGGTGCCAAAGAGGTCCGTCAGGAAGGCGCTGGCCCGGCAGAACACGTTGAGAGCGTCCAGATACTTTGAGATGCCCTGCTGGATGTCTGCTATCGCAGTGGTGGCGTTGCTGGTTCCTGAAACCTCATGGCAGCCAGAGGGACCGGTTCCAACAGGGGCCATGGAGGAAGGGACAGAGCAGGAGGTCCCAAGTGGGGCGCTGAGGGCACGGCTCAGTTCAGGTAGCGGGTATTGCTGGTGCTGCTGCTGCACTTTCTGCTTGGACCCGCCAAGCAGGAAACGCCGCTTATAGTCCATTTTACTTTCTTGCGCACTACAACAATACATAAGTAGCCCACGCAGTCGTGAAGTGCCTTTGCGCAGCGCAGGCGAGGCAAAGTCTCACTTTGTTCAGCCTTATGTTGACTATGAAATCAGCGACGAGTCTACCTCAATCTACACAAAAGCTGACACTTTGTAACTCAAGTAAATCTGATAGCTTAAAGGCTCCATGGGCCAGACAGTCATGTCAGTATTCCTTGGCGTGCCACAGATAGAAGACACAGAAGCACAGTTGTACAAGTCTGCTGTAAGAACAAGTCCTACTGCAATATTTCAAGTGAATAAATTAACAAACAAATCCAACAAATAGCAGAATTTACTCAGCGTTGTTCCTATTTGCTCTTTCCTTTTTGACTGCTCCTTTTGAAATTGGTTAAAAATCCTCCTCACACCACAAATAACCGTGAATCCTGGAGAAATCAAAAAAGTGCATAATATATCCTTCAAACGAATGCAAAACAAAAAAAAAAATCCTTGCCCTTGTAACTGTTTAATATGCTCAGTATCTCGATTTATACAGACCTCAAATAACATATAGAAAAAGTTGTCCGCAAAAGAAGTAACCCACAATAAGTTTGTATGGGGGGGGGGCTTAAAAAGAAAAATAATTATAACAACAATTGGAAACTGGTCAACAGTAAAGAGTGAAAAAATTGATTTACAAGTCCAGCTATTGGATGATGGTGCCTTGGCAAGGCCGAACGCTAGAAGGCTGACAGATCCAGTCTGCCAGATAGATAATAGAACGCTGCTGGGAAACGCATTCACATCCTGTCTAGAGTCCCTCCTGAATGTTCCAGAGGTAGTTTATCTTGACAAAGGAAACACGCGTGTTTGCAGATTCTGGATCTAGAGTGCAGCGTGTACTGTAAGGCCTCACGGTCACTTCCTAAAAAGAGAGAAAAGAAAGCGAAACATGAGATAAAGTCTCTTTGATCTTCATCAAGTCATCTTTGATTTAAGATGTACATCATTGCACATTTACAGAAGTTTCATGGCAGAATCGTTATACAATTCTCTGATATTAAAGCAACTGGAGGGCACAGAGGTGCAGTGGTTAGTACAGCCACCTCAGAGTTTCCAGGTTCAATACCAACCTTGGGCTCTGCCAGTGGGGAGTTTGTATATTCTCCCCCACTTGAGTGGCTTTTCCCCAAGATACTCCAGTTTCGTCCCACATTCCAGTCATGTCAATTTGTGTTTTCAAAGTGGCCCTTAGTGTGTGTGTGTGTGTGTGTGTGTGTGTAAGTATATGTACCCTACGGGTTGGCACCCTGTCTAGGGTGTTCCTGCCTTGCGCCCTGTGCCACCGGCTGGGCACCGACTTTCCCGCAAGCCTGACTAAGATAAGCAGATAAGACAATGAATCAATAAAGCCACTGCTTTATTGGTAGTAGCCAACAAGAAGTCTATGTCAAGAACTGGATGTGCTTTGGTATGCATTTAGGCATTTACAGAAATGCTATTCAAGTGGCTTTGTTTGTTTATTTAATTATTCTCCATGTCTCTTTCAGAAGTTGGTGTGTTTAATATGCACCTAATCCGATAACTCAGATGTGGTCAGTAATCTGAATGAGCTTACGTGCACTTGAGTTTCCAGACAATGAGAAATCTCTGGTTTTGTGACTCAGGTAGGAATCAGATTTGTAGTATGCAAAAAGCCAATAATCTCACAGAAACTTAAAACTTTAGTAACTGAACACAGAAATGATTCACTTTCTCAAGAGATTTTTTGAAGTCTCCACAGCATTTAATTCCAGGATTTTAAGAAATCTGATTACTAAAACGAAATCCAGATCGCTTTACCAGATTTTTTAATCTGATTCCTAGTTCAAAGTGCACTGTATACAAAACCACTTATTTAACCGGATAACTGTAAAAATCAGACTATGATCAAATTATTAAGCGCATATAAACACATCACAGCTATTTGCAACAGGAACAAGGTTACACAGACACTAGTCATTCAGGTTATCTCCAATTTAAATTATAGTGACCATTTAATCTAACATCTTTGTGATGTGGGAGAAAGCCATTCTGGAGCACCTGGAGTACATGCACAAGGACAAAGGAAGTCCAAGGTCAGAATCAAACCAAGGATCTCTAGAGCTGAGAGGTGCACCTGACACAGTATGTGATCTACAATAAACAAAAATGTCAGGGTATTGGAACGTTATATCAGTCATATTATTATATCAATCGGACATCCAGAATAACTGATGGTTGCATTTAAACCGGTTAGCGATAACTTTAAGCTAAACAAAATGCAAACCGACAAATAAGGGCTGTTTTACAATGTATAATCTGAGAACGACAGACTGTAAGATAAGTAAGATAATTATAATTTAGTTGTGCATTTTCAGGGGGAAAATGGATGACCCCCAACTCAAAACTATCTAATGCTAGACACCACGTGTTGATGATCCATACATTAGGACAACTTTGTCTTTAAGCTACAAAGGCAGAAATTGAGAAATGTATCTTGAGTAATTGAAAATGAATCTCAAGTAATTTAAAGAAGAAATAAATTAAAGATTGTATACCAACTCACATATTGTCAAAACATGAAATCATAATATCCTAGTTTACACGGTGCTAGACTGAGACTTTTCCTTTACAATCCAACACATGAATCATAAGATGACAGAATGCAGAGCCACTGGCTAACATGTCCAATGTGCCATTGTTCAGAGACACTAGAGATCTGTACCAATACAATCAATACCACCATTCAGCTGTTTCTGTAACTGACTGGCTTGTAGCACCATGCAATTACCACAACTGAATGTGCACAGCAGGGACCGAAATGCTGTCCTACTCCATTCAAATTCAGGGTTAGTCAGAGGGCTGATTCTTTTACACAGTACTGCATAAAGTGGAGAATCCAATCCACTCTGGGGACCATGGCAGCCTAGCTGTTTAGGGGTTGGACTATGAACCGTAAGCAAGACCCTTAACCCACAAATTGCTTGGACTGTATCAATTGTACGTCGCTCTTTATAAATACATCCGTTACATGGTGTAAATGAAGTTTGAAGTAGGAAGCGCCAACCTACATGTAGAGCTCTTGGTACACATGATATCTTCAGAGCTGCCACAACTGGCTGTCTGCAAAAAAATTACACATTTCCACAGTAGGAGTACGAGTAAACCAGATGTATATAGTATGTATAATAGTAAACCAATTAAAACAGCTTATAAGATAAAGGTAAAAACTGTGTGTTGGTGTTAGTGCAATATCTATCGACTACAATAATGTCTTAATTGCCGTTTTAACCATGTGCAAGCTGATGTTATTAATGTCACACACTCAGCAAAAACAGTAAAAATGTTTTTGTAGCCAGGTAGGACAGAGAACTCCACACGCAGCATCCAAGAGCCAAAAATTTGCATACTAGCATATAAAGCGCATTATTTAATTACAAAAATTAGTGAACAAACTGAGACAACAGAGAAAATACAGACACTACCAGCCTCACAATCTAGATAGCAAGGCTTCGTAAGACAGATTTTAAGCAAAAGACAGCCATTTGCCATCTTCAAAGTACCTGGAAAAAAACCTTGAAGAAAATTAAGATTTTGACAAACAAAAGAGTAAACTTTAAAATGAAACCAGCCAAGGTAAAAGAACAAAATAAATAGTCAACAGACCTTAGCAGAACCATTGTACAATTAAGTATCTTACAACAACAACAACAAAAAAGCAATAGATGGCAAAAATACTGCCAGTCAGGCGAGGGAAACGGGATCAAACATCTTTTGAATACCTTAGACGCAAGATATAAATATATCCTAGGATATATCCTATAATTATCATCCATTATCGATAAAATCCCAGAGAAAGGACAGCTAATTGTGTCAATATCGCAGACCCCTTGATGGTGTGTATGTGTGCTACACGGTGCATGGGGAGAGGCAGATTGGTTTGGATGAATTACAGCTAAGTATTTAAAGACAATACATAAAGTTAAAATAAATAACCACCTTTTTTGTGTATATGTGGCTTTGTGACCGTATCTCCCGACTAGAAACATTACAATATGTAATTTTATAAATATATACAATTTTATATACAAGTTTACTTTTACCATGAAAACAGATAAGCGCATGGTATATTTTCACCATAATATTACTATATGTCCACAATCAGGTGTTGTTGTTCTGTAATCTTAACACCTCAGCATTAACACTGCAAGTATGCCAAACTGATAAAGGTTATTCTTCAAGCTGGCCTAGCATCTCCATTTCCACTTCAACATATTAACACACCTTAGTTTAAACATGGTTTCAGCCAATGGAACAAAATGACTGCAGGCCATTGAACAATATGGTGGCTGTATTTACTCAGTCAGTGTTTTCTCATCATTATGATAAGCAGGTTCTCATCATTAAATGTTACACATTTTTTTTTTTTTTACAAATTCAAGCATCCCGTGTGTGTGTGTTTAGGGTGGAGGTGAGTAATCTGGTGTACAACAGCAGTTCAAGCAGATTTCTATATTTATTCAGCTTGGCCATTATGTTACTTCCTTTTAAAGACGCTCAGGTGGATTCCTCTCCCTCTTCACAAACAAAATTCCCCATCATCACAGCTCTTTACGTAAAGAGAAGAAAGAATGAGTAATGGAAGCCTGTCTGTAGGACTTCGGATGTTAAACCCAAAAACTAAGAACCTTAACACTGGCACCAACAGACAGGTAACAAACAGGTAATTAACCCTTTAAAATAGTGTTACTGACATCACATACACATGGAGTGCTCCAGTGGCTGAGTGAGTAGAGCTAGCTGCTGGAATTACCAGTGTTTGAAGGTTGGGGCATTTACATTTATGGCATTTAGCAGACGCCCTTAACCAGAGCGAGTTACAACTCATATAGTCTTCCAATCCAAGCAATGGTGGGTTAAGGGCCTTGCTTAAGAACCCAACTGTGGCAGAGGTGGGATTTGAACCCTTGACCATCAGGACCTAGTACCTTTACCACTAGGCTACCACAATCCCAAGGTTGGGATGATTACAGAAAAACACCAATTACTGGGTTTGTACTCCTAATACTGGTCAATGGATACAATAAAAAGTCTTTAGACCCTTTAACTTTATTCACAATTTATGTTGAGGCCTTGTCCTAAAATAAAGAATACAACAGCCATTTTATACTCAATAATCCATGATGAGAAAGTGAAAACAGAATATTACAATTTTGACAACTTATGTCAATGCAGAACTTTAGTTCTTCCTTTTAATTAAGTATTCAGAACCTTTGTAATTATACTTCAAATTCAGCTCTGGTGCCTCCAATTTCTCTTATAATACACATTTATACACGCCTTTCAAAGAACCCTAGACACAGACAAAGACTTTAACTCAAAACGCATGGAAAGCAAAGCATGAATAAAAAGTTTAAAATTAGGCTATAGAAAAATAAGACTCATAGTTAAGAAAATGAATAGAAAAGCAGGCTGAAACAATAACGTTTTTAAAAATTATTAAGAGATGAACAAGGAGGCAACGCATTCCAGAGTTGAGTTTTAAAGGTGAGAGCCAGCAGATCAAAGGGATCATCTTTGAGATCCTGCTACACCTTGATTGGATCCACCTGTGGTAAACTCGGTTGCACATGATTTGGAAAGACTTGCATATCAGAACAAAAACCAAGCCATGAGGATGACACTCTTGAAAACTTCCTGTAGAGGTCAGAGACAGGATTGTGGTGGCACAGATCTGGAGAAGGATACAAAAAAAAATTCTGCTGCACTGAAAATTCCCAGTAGCGCAGTGGCATCCGGAATTCTTAGATGAAAGAAGTTTGGAACAACCAGGACTCGGAAATCGGAAGTGATGGGCCTTTACAAGAGAGATGATCAAGAACCCAATGTTCACTCTGGCTGAGCTGTAAATGTTGGTGCGTGCAGACGGGAGAACCTTTCGTAAGGACAACCATCACTGTAGCACCCATCTGGGCTTTATGACAGTGTGTTTAATCTTGGTTTAATCAGACCAGAGAATCTTGTTTCCTCACAGTCTGACAGTCCTTACTGCAAACTCCAGATGGGTGTTCTTGTCTTTTACTGAGAGGAATCTTCTGTCTGTCCACTCTGCCAGACAAACTGTAGAACTCAAAGATGATCAAGAGAAAAAGGCTCAAATTCATGAGTAATAGCAAAGGGTCAGAACGCCAAATACATCCAAATGCAATATCAATTTGCAAAATGTATAAAATTCTGTTTTCCGATTCTTATTCTGGGGCACTGAATGCAGAATTATAAGGTGCTTTTGTTTTTTTTTTTATACTAGCACGAGGCAGCAAAATATAATGAAATCTAGAATGCGGATTGTCCTCTGTAGTGACTCCAGTTTGAAGCAGCCAGTCTTTATTCCAGTGTAATGAGTGACCAAGCTAACTTGGAGAAGGAAACAGCACACAGGGTTACAGAAAAAAACATTTTTTTTTATCTCAACATCATGAACACCATTACTTTTTGTGTCTGATTTTCCTCAGTGTGATAGAGTTCTAGTCTACACAGTATCTGATTGGTCAGAAAAATAATGGGTTGTTCGTTCACAAAGAAGAATATAATCCTCAGTTTGTTTAATGGTTCTGATGTTGTGTTTATCAATTTGACAGGATATTATAGCACCCAAATAACAAACACCGTAGAGGCAAACAAATGTGTGTTTGAGGCTTTTGTGAAATCCACAATATGTTTGAGACTTTTGGTACACAATTAAACCAAGTTTATGTATCAGTTTATGGGATGACTACCATGACCCTTTCATTTGCATGTCCAGCTCATGTTTACTGAGTCACACAGTAAACCAATCTAATCCCAGTGTTATTAGGACAATGCCCTTGTTTGTTCATGAAAATAACAAATAAATAAAAGTTCATTCATTATACAGAACTGGTTTGGATTTTACACAACGGCAATGACGCAAACACCTTCCATCATCTCACAATTACGCAAAGCCAAAATGTCACGGCCGGAGGAAACAGAACGAACCTGTTCATCCACATATGAAGGAAGCATCCCAAACAGTACAACAAAAACCTGATAACTCGTACACCACACACAAGCTCAACAAAAAAGTGCTGGAAAAAGCTCACTGATGCCGAGACAATTTAGTGACGTGTGAGACCCATCAAAACAAAAAAGGAGTTTTACACAGTTTTAAACTTAAATAGTTGAAAAAAAAAATCCCCAATCCTACTGAAGGCATCATATTTTTTCAGACACTGCAGTTCATTTGCCCAAAAAGTGATAGCCAACATTTAAGCTACTGGGGTCAGATCCCACCTCTGCAAAGCTGCCACTGTTGGGTCGTTGAGCAAGTCCCTGAACCCGTGATTCCTTGGAATGTAAGAATATTTAATTTGTAAGTCATACTGGGTAAGAGTGTCTGCTAAATGTAAATGCAAACCTTAAAGTGTAAATTGAGCAAAGCTGCGCTTCAGAACCACATTTACATGTTTATATTATTATGACATTGCAGATCTAGTAAATTAGTAGGTAGGGCCAGATGGTGGAAACAGCAAGGTTTGATAACCTGGGTTCAAATGCTGTGTGAAAACAACGTAAAAACAATGCCAGGCAAAGGGGGACAGGACACTCCTAGTGCTGGTCTCCCAAAGGTACCGTTAAGAGAGGGAGGGCATCCAGCATAAAAACAGTGCCAGAACTAATATGCAGATTAGGACTCGAAAGAAGAACATTATTATGATATTATTTATCACATAGCACAACTAGAACATTGTGGCAATGTTTTGTGGATGGCACTTTGTAGTTTAAAATACCTTCTGTTGTTTTTATTTTTTTCTGAAATTATTGAGCTAATGATTATTTTTTCAGTACAGAATGCAGTTTAGCAGCTGTGTTCAGTTCATAAATATGTTGTAAAAATCAACATGCCAATAAATTGTGATACATAGTGCTGATACTTTTGTTATAATACTGGGTTGTCCTACTAATCAGCAACTCCTACTAAACAGCTACAAAATGAAATATACCCTAATTATGGTAAGTAGTAATACTGCAAGACAATAGTTCAGTTCTAGTGTATTATCATAATTAACAGAATTAAAATATTACGCATCTGCACCATGAACATTACCACATTTTAGTATAGTGATGCATCAAGTTCACTATGGATTACAAAATTATATATTTTAGAAAATCCCTATATTAACATGACATCAATAAAAGAGCTCCTGCCAAACTGAGTCATGCAGAAAATATTTGTTTAATAGTTTACTAAGCTCACAGCTTTCCTAATGAGCGATTTATATTTCTCATCAAAATAGGCAGATGGATACCAGGCTACAAAGTAAGAATGTCAGACAGATATAGAGTGTAAGACTTGGCCTTGAGTTGCTCTGGTTTAGCGTATTCACTATACTATTGTTAGGTGCTGTCTGATAGACCCAAAAAAGAAACCGGTTCCGGTTTCTTCAAGCACTCTCATTGGTGCTCCCAAAAAATATACTTCAAAATAAAACATCCCCTACCTTTTGTGAGCAGTGTATATGGTCTACTACTGTACTAAGCTGTAAACCATTCTTCAGTTTGATTATACAGGTACCCACTTTACAATTGTTCAGTTTAATACTCTGACTTTATGAATTGATTCCAAAAAACCACACAAGTACACATTTAGCGTAAACCGTAATATGAAATTTTTATATCCCCCCTCCCACCACAGGATAAAAATATGCAGTAAAAGACTCTCCGAAACGCTCTCATGCTAAATGAAGAAATGAAGGAATGTGTTAATGATGCAAAGAATGACGTTTCATCCAGAGATGCTCTCATGCATACTGTGGTTGTAGCAAATGGTTATTTGGTTTAAACTGATAAAGAGGCAACATTAACTCAGTCTGGCATTACTTCTCTTGACCTCTAGCATAAAAAAGCATTTTTGCTTGGAAATAAATGAATATTTTTCATCTTTTGGTTCATTCTTGGGCAAAAATCCCTGTAGATCAGCAGTTTCTGAAAATACTCAGACCAGCCTTTCTAGCACCAAGAACCATGCCATGTTCCTAAATCACTTTCCTTCCCCATTCTGATGCTCTGTTTGAACTTCAGCCAGTTGTTAGGAAAAACAATGTTGTGACTTTCAGTTTAACAACAGTGAACCAAAGTTTATGAATTAACATTTCGGGCAGCTTTGTATGCATTTTGGCAAAACGGAAAGAAAAATTCTAAATTTAAGAATGACATGAATAATGTGTATAAGCATTCTTACTGTACATAAACGATAATATGGCTGTAGCTGTTGGTGTAAACTTCATTGGTGTGAGAGAATTTTCAGGGTGGCTTTCAAGCCTCTTTAGGCTGGGCTTGTCTGTTAGTCAAAGAGAGGCTGGAGGCAATGGGAGTCCTCAGGCTCTTAATTTTAGTCGACTTGGTTAGCTATGTTGTTTGTGTATTGTAGTGTGGTATTTTATTTTCCTGCGTTATTTGGTGAATTAATTATTATTATTATTTTACGTCTTTTTGTTGTTGTTGCAAGAAACTGGCCTTAATTGGGGAAAGAAAATTAAAAAGCCTATCTTCGAACCTACTTCCTCAATGTTTTCCTGTGTTTCACCTAGCTCACTAATGCACTCCCACATTTACCCTCAGCACTGATTAAATATTTGCGTTAACATGTGATTGAATGCACATGGTACATAATTAAGTGTCAATGAGTATACACTTACAGTGGGTATGGAAAGTATTCAGACCCTTTTAAATCTACCACTCTGTTTTCATTGCAGCCATTTGCTAAAATCAAAAAAGTTAATTTTATTATTTCTCATTAAATGTACACTCAGCATCCCATCTTGACAGAAAAAAAACAGACATGTAAACATTTTTTGCAAAGTTATTAAAAAAGAAAATCGAAAATGTCATATGGTCAGAAGTATTCAGACCCTTTCTACAAGTATTAAGTAGAAGCACCCTTTTGAGTTAGTACAGCCATGAGTCTTCTTGGGAATGATGCAACAAGCTTTTCACACATTCTCTTTCATTCTTCCTTGCAGATCCTCTCCAGTTCCATCATTTTGGATGGTAAACGTTGGTAGACAGCCATTTTCAGGTCTCTTCAGAGATGCTCAATTGGGTTTAAATCAGGGCTCTGGCCTGGCCAGTCAAGAATGGTCACAGAGTTGTTCTGAAGCCGCTCCTTTGTTACTTTAGCTTTGTGCTTAGTGTCATCGTCTTGTTGGAAGGTGAACCTCGGCCCGATCTGAGGTCCTGAGCACTCTAAAAGAGGTTTTCTTCCAGGATATGTCTGTACTTGGCTGCATTCATCTTTCCTTCAATTGCAACCAGTCATCCTGTCCCTGCAGCTGAAAAACCCTCCCATAGCATGATGCTGCCACCACCATGTTTCACTGTTGGGATTGTATAGGGCAGGTGATGAGCAGTGCCTGGTT
>JAVSBV010000103.1:6488755-6503177 GCA_033117975.1 Parotocinclus spilosoma
TTTCAATGAACAAAGTTCGTAAGTAACAGTAGTTCTTGTTTGTACGTTCGCTATATGTGTAAATCACACAATAAAGGATTAATAAACATTTTATATGTTACATAGCACGTCCCGTCCAGTAACATAGGGCATGTTCGTTTAACATCGTTTAATAGCCGGTTATTAGGACCAAAACCATCGCGCCCCGATGTGGTCCCATTAACCGGAATCGACTGTATATATTTAGTGAGGGTCCAGATGCAATCCCTTTTTTGCACGACCACCATTTTTTTTGTACACAGAATCATATAAACTACAGCACTCAAGATGGAAAAACACAGAAAATGTGACAGTGATGTTCAGGCTTTACTGATCCTATAAGCGATGGAAGAGGTTCAATCCGATTTTGATTTGTCCAAGTCAAATTTGCACAGCTTACATCACTTCAGCGTCGCAAAGTGTCCCTACTGGTGGTGAGAAAGCAAACCAAGAAGGGTCCTGGAACTAATGTAGTTCTCAGGGGAGCTCTGCTGGGGATAGTTCCTCACAAATGAGTTCTTTGAACAGTTTGGTGTGAAAGTGGCTTGTGGTTCATGTGTCCGTTCCACATGTGCTCTCGGTATCCGTGTCCATATTCACACACCCCGTACAGGGGTGTCTACAGGGGCTCCCAACTTCCAAAGTTTCTTGAGTTCAGGGGCTGGGTCTATAGTAGCAGACGTTGACCAGAGGTGTCCCCATGACAAAGTATTACTACTTAAAGTTAAAAATACCTAAATAGTACAGCTGCAAAATGTTTACCTCAAGGACTTTTCTGAGATCTAAACAAAGGGTCAGAATGAATGTTACATTTATTTAATATAGGATAAAGTACAAGTAATGACACCTCTTTGAATAAACCATTAGCACGTTCATCGTTAGGGACTTTTGGAAAGGTACTCACACTGTTAATAATAAAACATTTAATTTTGCCTATTTCCATTTGAACCGACGCAATTAAGAAAGACATATAATGAATGAGATGTCATTAAATACATGTAATTTGAGCAAAGGTGCCCAAACTCTCAAAACATCAGTCACTGGCCTCGTATTACAACTTACACACAAAATGGAAAGGGTTGCAATACCCCAAGGAGAACTTGGAGAACTTAGTCGCAGGTTCAGCTCATCTCTCTTTAACGCTAAGCTGATCCAGGACCGTCAGGGTCTAGACTGTTTCCCGGCACACATCAGCTTCCAGCTTTGTTTCTCCTGTGATCAAAGCAGCTTTACCTGGTACACACTGGTACGAAACTCTCTCTGAGACTGCAGCGTTTCTGATGTGGAACAGCTGGAGAACTGGGACGGCACTGTATTGTTCTGTACATGGCAAACACCGCACTGTTTCCTGCTCCATTCAATCCTGTGTATTACAGGAAACTGGGATCTATCAGCACTTAGAACACATGGAGGGAGTTCATGGAAGATTTTTTTTTTCTGAATCATCAACCTGTATAGTGGAATATCTGACCTCACAAACTCAACACAATAACACAACAAGGTCAAACTTCAACAGCTTTTTCAAAGCAGCTTCAGATTTATGCTAGCTGGCATTTTTTGGCTCGGCAGCTACCGTTAAAATTAAGAAGAATCATACTAAAATTAGTTCCACAAAAAGTGCCACAAAACTTACTAAAATAAAAAGAGGTGTGGCATTACTGAATCAAATTAGTCTATAGTCTACAGATAGCGACTGAATGTTGTCAGTAATGTTTTTTTAATTTTTATTTATTTAATGTTAGTAAGTAGTAAAATGATTAATAGGGTAACTAACATTAAAAACATACTACGACGTTCATTTGATTTTAAAATCAAGTTAAACTGTACGAATGGTGCAAATTATATTTTTTACGCAGTTTCTATGCACTTACAATATAAGCAGTAAATAGAGTTTATTACATTTGGTGTTTTGGTATTAAGGCACCAAATAACTGACAAAAATCAGAGCAAATTGGTGATAAATGTAATTTAACTTAGATATGTAATTCCGTGGAAGTCAAATTTACTTCGCAGAAGAATGTCTTAAACAATTACAAGCTTTACAGTTATCTAGACTCTAAGCCATACTTAAGCAAACCTAGGTAGACAGTGGAAATGAAAAAAAATCTAAATGTTAGAAGGAAAAAACCTTGGGAAAACCAAGAGTCAAAAAGAGGCCAGTATAGTAATAGTTTAAATCTCTTTTATCCTGTCTGATACATCAAATAAAATACATGAATAAATGGACTATGAGGAGTTAAAAATATAGTATTTGCCCAAACTAATCATTTTAGGACCAAAGGGAATATTTGTCTTATGATTTTCAACATTCGCCAAATACAACATGAAACAAAGTCAGGTCCTGAAAAGTCCTTAAAGTGAAGTGCTACAGGTTAAGAGATGCCCAAGTGTCTGTTCTTAACCCTTTCAGGACCGTATGCTGTTTCAATCGCGTCCATTTAGATGTATGGGACAAATACATTCCTTGGACCTCAAAGGGTTCATTTAGGTTTATTTACAGTATTAATCTGGCTCACTAATGCACATTATATAAAAACAGCTGGGGAATGCTTTGTATAACCATACGTAACAAATGTAAAAATTGGCTATGCAGTAAAAGCCTATTGAGTGAAATGTAAGCAATTTTTTTTTGTCTGCTAACCACCTTATCAGCAGCTTAGGGTTAGGGGTCTGCAAATCAAAAGCTTTTAAACCAGTGATAGTGATGTTGATCAAACAGCTGTCCCAGTAAGGAAAAAAACTCCCGCTTAGCAAATGAGCACACCATTTTTGCTGGAAGATACACCGTAATTAAGGCTGCTGTGTTTAGAAAGAAGCCAGAGCAAACATCATAATGAGAAAAGCTCTTTTCAAACCGGCTTTCAATCAAGTATGCAAGTTTATTGTTACTCTATCCTTGGGGTAAAAACACACCACCTGGCTTTATTTACTCACAAGTCAGCACCCGGGGCTATGTGTGGGTGTAGCAGTGCTGACACAGCCCGGTGCAGCCACAGTTATGCCCCTGTGTGTGTGTGTGTGTGTGTGTGTGTGTGTGTGTTCATTATCATACTGAGCAGACAATCAGACTTTACCCCCACCAGCTGCGTCTGGAGCCTGAGCCAAAGTTATGTGCCAAGAGTCTGGTTTCAGTCACTGACCAGGTAAAAAGAGAACTTTAAATTTCCCCTAACGTAAACATTTGATGAGTGGTATTGGACATCACATTCATTTTTTCTACATATACGGTGCTGTGCAAAAGTCTTTGGACACCACTGGACTAGATATTCCATTGTTAAGCAAATGGTATAGTTAACATATACAATGTTTCTTTAATAGAGTACAACAAGAAAGAAAATCCACAAAATTGTATACAGTATAAAAAATCTGAGAACAATTAAAAGAAATACCAAGTTTCTATAAGCTACACTGGTATGTATTTAGTGTGACCTCCCCTTACACTTGAGCAATAACAGCATCTGGTAGTTTCATCAGGATACCAAGTTGACCCTTCTACAGTACCTTCTACAAAGAAGCTTGATCAGGAATTATCTTTTTGGAACAGTACCAGGCAAGAAACCACTTTTTCAAAAAAAGGTGAAAAAACAAGAATTTGCTTAAGTTCACTATAAGTAAATTACGTGTAAAATGGATCTTCATAAAAACTCTCCACCAGATTTGTCAGCAGCATGTAAACACCAGTTTTGTTGTATAACGTGTGTGTAATAACGAATATCAAACTTTCGCAAATTGGGCAAATACCTTTCTAATTAACTGCCATAATCCACATCCATGAACAACAAATAATCAAAAGGTCTCAGAAAAGCAAAGCAAAAAACTTTTCAGAACCAAAAAAAACAAAAAAGAACCAAAAAAAGTGGCTTAACAGCAGTTTACATCTAGGCTAGGTTTTGTTTGTACATACTAACAGTTTGGGACTACGAACATTTGAATGAATCCAGTCATTTAAGAAAAAAAAAGTGTTTTGTGAACGAATTATGAACACAAATTGGTTCTGCTCGCGTTTTGTGAATGAGGCCCGTTGATCAGATTCCTGACCAAATCAGATTTTCTCATTATTGGCATTCCAATCGGTTTCAAAGGTGTCTAATGGATAAAGATCTGGGCTCTGTTCATGGCAGTGAATTCTTCTAACAAAGTTGGCAAACCGTTTTTTCACAAAAGTATTTGCCTTAAAATGTACTTAAGTATAAAATGTAAACGTACCATGATTAATTATGGTGCTGATGTCCTATTATACATTGACGTTTACATTTATGTCATTTAGCAGACGCCCTGATCCAGAGCGACTCACAATTAATACAGTTTTACAATCCAAGCAATTGTGGGTTAAGGGCCTTGCTCAGGGACCCAGCTGTGGCAGAGGTGGGATTTGAATCCTGGACTTATTGGTTCATAGTCCAGTACCTTAACCACTAGGCCACCACAGTCCCATCATTATCAGGAATGATTGATTAGGATGATTATTCTTAAGAAGGAACCGAACCCACAGACAATTGCGTTCATCCAAAACGACATACTGACCTTTAGGTGGAAACTGTAGACACCAAACATACTGTATCTTCTTTTGTAAGTGTGTATTCCCCTTTATTTACTACACAACTAACACACAAACAACTTCTGCTTCTGATCAGTCCTGTATAAATCTTATCTGATCGTACACATGCTTGAATTAACCCATTAACTGCCAATTTTTTTTCTGAACATTTTTTACTTTATTTCTGTCCGCCTACATCCCATCCCATTCCATCCCATCCCATTCCATCCCATCCCATCCCATTCCATCCCATCCCATCAGTAGGCGAGTTAAAGCACCCGATCCCCAAATGGAGCTAACATTTACCTTTTATTTATTCTGGACAATTGCGTTCATCCAAAATGACATACTGGCCATAAGGTGAAAACTGCAGACACCAAACATACCGTATCTTGGTTTGTAAGTTTGTATTCCCTTTGATTTACTACACAACTAACACACAAACAACTGCAGCTTCTGCTTAGTCCTGTATAAAGGTCAGAATTTGTGACAGAAATAGCCCTGGTCGTATAACCACAGGTCATAATACAGTAGCTCAGTTAAGTTAAGCTCTGGACTCTGACTTTACAAAACACACTTTCTTTTGTTGACTGGTATGTTTTGGCTTGTCGTCTGGTTGCATCATCCAGCGTCTATTATGCCAGCTACCCACACATTCCACTGTACAGGTACTTGACACGGTTTAAGATGGATTGCACCTTCAGTATTTGGAAATTCTCCAGGCCCTTCAGCACAGCAGCATCACAATGCTCCTTTACCCATCTTTTCCAATGGGATTAGTACTGGTGTTTAGATTAATTAACTCTTGTCTCATATGTGTAGAAGCATCTCTACAATTCTTAAGTGAACCGATTGAAGACAATGTGAAGAAGTTAAATATTCAGACAACATTACTTTGTCTCCATTCTATACATTCTGGATGCAACATGTGTCTTAGGATTTTTTGTTGTTGTGACAAAAAGGACAAGATGGACAAAACGGACAAAATTTCTCAACTGATAAAAAGAAATTATGCTCGCACAATGCAAACGCCGGTATCGAGTACATCCGATTAAACAATGTACAGCCGAAAAAAACAAAGGTGCACAGGGAGTTTTGTACAAGAGCTGACACTTCTGTTTATGTTTTTTTTTTTTTTTTGCGTGACCACCATCAATATTACTATAATGTCATTAACGTCGTGAAAATTTTAATTTTATAAAGTGAGTAAAATGGCCCTGTGAGAGGGAACTACAGAGGGCAAAGGGAGGTGAAGGACCTTTCTTCTCAGTTTTGTGCCAAGTATGAAAAGGCTGCCAGCAGAGAGGTAGATTGAAAAATACAGGAGCTGGTTCATGAGGTTTTTGCCACAGATAAAAGTTTGCAAAAGATGGCATAGTGTTGCATTTCCACCAACTGAGAAAATACATGTACTGTCATTTTTAAGTTCTTTTCTTCTATCTTGTTGCCATAACATAACAAATTCCCCCTTGTGCTATAATAAAAGGATATTTTATCTTATCATACACATGCTTAAATTAACCCATAATTTTTTTTCTGAACATTTTTTACTTTATTTCTCTCCGCCTACATCCCATCCCATCCCATCCCATCAGTAGGCGAGTTAAAGCACCCAATCCCCTAATGGAGATAATAGTTTTTAATGGGTTAAATTACTTTTACCCAAACAACTGACATGTATCACGTTTGGTGTGTAACAGCCTTAAGACCGAAGCAGTTCTTAAAAACCTGGGTTTGATTCATGAGCTAAATCTGTGTGGTATGGCAACGAAGCGTGACAAACCCCACACTGGCAGTGGTGTTGAAGGCAACCACTGGTATTGAGGATAACATTTCTGTGACAATGGAAAACTAAAGCATCTCATCTACCTTTTATTTATTCTGGATGGGGTTGCACAGGGATTCTGAGCCTAAGATGGAGCATTTTCTAAATTCACCACCTGACCTTTAAGTTGCAAGCTAACCCAACCTACACTCACTTGTAATTTGATCAGTTTAACTTAGCATACAGATGCACTTTCAAACATGTCGGTGTCATTGCTGGACTGAAAATAGAACTCCAATCAAAAAATGTACAACACAAACTGTACAACAAGAGATGGAACAATAAGGTGGATGTGTCTAATAGAGCGGACAGTGAGTGAACAAACCGTTTAAAAACTCTTATTACCTATTTCTGCAAGTCAATGTTTTCTTGAGTATCATAGCATTTATTAAGATTTTCACATTTATGTTCATATTATATCTATTATATTATTATATTTATCCAGAGCGACTTACAATTAATACAGTCTTACAATTGTGATTTAAGGGCCTTGCTCAGTGACCCAACTGTGGCAGAGGTGGGATCTGAACCCTGAACCTTCTGGTCCATAGTCTAGTACCTTAACCACAAGGCCACCACAGCCATGGCTAGATAAACTGTCATTTCAACGCTTGTTTTTTTAAACAGAATATCTCCATGCTGTTTGGTGTTGGCTTTACTCTTTATGGTGCTTCCTTTTAAGGTACTGGTTGGTTGTGTTTACACTAAAGATTTTTGTCCATTGTGTACAATCCAAACCACTTCCACACAACCAGTGAAGAACTTTTAAGTTACCAGCTCCTTTGTAGGTGTCATAAGGACTTGCCCACACTGGACTATTTGGGGGTTTTGGGTGTCTGTTAGGGAAAAAGAATTTTACAAGCGGATACAGTAGTGTCTGGTCGTGAAAAGACTTCGGGATGTCATGTCAGCGTTTACAGTTCAAGTAATGCAATGTCTTTAATGAGAAGGTTGCATTATTTACATCATGCTTTACAACTGATCCTGAATCCAAGCAATTGTGGGTTAAGGAGCTCCCAGGGCTCAGAGCCCCAACTGTGGCAACTTGGCAGAGGTGGGATCTGAACGCTGGACAAACTGCTCCATATTCCAGTACCATAACCACTAAGCTACATGGTTTCGTGGCTTATTTAGTTTCTCTGTTCAGGCAGAATGTCGAGAAGTTTTAACATTTCACCCAACCCTACATCCGGCCTCGTTACGTTTAATGATTTAACCGACATTAGTGGAAACACCTGACTTTCAAAGGAGTCTAGACTCTGGATGATGAATCACTGTGTATAACAAAGACAAGAAACGTATAATTAACCGTGTGTCATTAGATTAGGCAAACAACGCGTTTGTGCATCTTAACGACTTTGGATTACGCCGCATTTCAGGAGTAATAAATGTCCAAATCCAGGCTATTTAAAACGAAACAACTTTGTGAAAAAAATTTATTGCGGCTTTTCATTTCAAATTCCTACCAAATCCTTCCCGTCAATTACGGAGTTGCTAAAACAAAGTAAGCCACGCATCACAACTGCAGCCTGCTACTGAAGTCCTGAGAAAATCCCATGATTCACACCAGCGCTGTTGTTCATCACCAAAGCAGTAAAATAATACATAACGTTACCTGGTTCAGTTTCCCAGGCCGAGATTAAGCCCGGCCTTTCACAAAGCAGAGTCACCACGCACAATGCACCTCAGTCACAAGCCCCGAGCTTCATGTGGGAAACGACCCCACCTGCTCCTGAGACGCTCCTGCGCGATACATGACTCACGCAACCTTAACAGACGCTCAACACGCCGCTTTGTTTCAGCACCCAGACTATAAACAGTGACGCAGTTCTCTAACAACTCCGACCGAAATCCACCCAGCAAACCTAATAATCAACACAAATCTACCCCATCATCCCTTAATTCCCCTCATTTCTGAGAACAGCAATATGATATTGCTTTCACAATACGATACTTCCCAGAGTATGATGGCTATACTTAGGTGGAAGTTCTTTATAAGTCCATTGTTGTGCTCTGTAATAAGCGGCCTTACTGATTGAATGTTACAGTCTAGTCTGGCACTTTTCTAGCTTCCAGTTCTAGCTTCTACTTTTCTGTCAATGCTGGCCATTAAATACATAAACAATTACGTGTAAATGACCCTGCATGGGTTAAAACAGGAACTCAGGACCTTTATTGATTTCCACTCCATTATCTTCCGCTTAATCCACACAGGTTTAGCCAGTGCCCACCCGGAAACTCTGGGCGCAGGGGCAGGAACAACCATAGACAGGGCACCAATCCATCATGGGGCACACACTCACAATGCCACTTTAGAGACACCATTTAACCTAACACGCATGTCTTTGGACTGCCGACATGCCGAGAGGACATGCAGACTCCAAACATAAAGGACCCAGGCTGCTCCACCCTGGGATTGACCCCGGGACTGACCACCGTGCCGCCGTCTTTACTGATTTGCTGCTTTGGACTTTTAATTTTGACATATGAAGTTAGTGCTTTGGTGCGTTTGTGATTTTAGCGAGTTAGTGATTTTAAGCAAGGCCAGCATCTCGTTCTGCCCTTATCCTGGTCAGGCTTGCTGATGAATGTCTGAAAATCTCATGACGTGAGATCTCATGACATGGCGTTGACGTGTCCTGGAAACTATGCCTGTCCATTGAAGTTACAGCACTTTGTGTTGGGCCTCCCCTCCCTCAGACATCCCCTGTCGTGGCTGAAAGGCAATAATGGGACTCAAACTCGGGTCACTGCAGTGTTGGGTTGGCAGACCCGTAGCACCTACACACACTTTGTATAATGAAATGCCACCCAAGTTTGTCCTAAAAGACTATTTTTTGCAACATACACAATATCTGCATGAAAATATTTCAAGAGGTATTTAACAATAAACCAGGAATCCACCCTTAATCATGCAGCAGTTCGCTTGATACTCTGTTTGTGTGTTCTGTTATGTAAGTTGAAAATAAAAAATACATTTCTACAATACATTTTGGGGCTCACTAATACGTTATCCCGCCATTCCAGGGATCTGGTACAAGTTCCAGCACTTCCTACCAGTCAGGGGTCACATGCAGACATGACTAATTGTGTCTGAGGCAGGGGACGCTGATCAGAAGATCATCCCACAGTGCTGCAACAGCGACCCTATGCTACTCTACAATGTGCTGGATTGTCGTTCAGGGTAGGGGTCTGTGTTAATGGGAAGAAAATCAATATTTGTAGTTATTTTACCTATAACAATAATTAGACGATATTTTGAAAGTGCATATCTTGGGTCTAAAATATTTAAAAGCTGTTTAAACCCATCTTACAAAGCTGGGTTTCATGATGTCATTGGAAACAGGGTTTGTCATGTCTCGCCATTTGTTGCTTTTTCTTTGAGTGTGTTTTGGTGCTGGTAACTTTGTTGGTTGACAGCTGTTGTGGACAGTATGTCATAATCTTATATTAAATTTACTAAATTGTTAAACTTATATTCCGACATAGTTGTATTTGTTCAAGCCAAATAACCTCCAATGATGTAGACTGTGAGGTTGGAAGCATCTGTATTTTGTCTATTTTGTATTTATTTCTAACCATAAACTTTTAGGTGCAACATAAGTTTAAGTGACATACACAATTATACACATGCTTACAGAGTTAGACTCCAGAGCACCCAAATACAATGACATATGTGAAAAAAACAAAGAGTGTTGTTTTCATTTCAAGACTATCCCAAAAAGCAGTTGGTCCAAGGTGAGATCACGACTTGACCATCACACACTCATAGTGTCGATAGTCATTTGCACTCACCCATTCACATCCATCTGGGTGAATTTTGAGTAGCCAATCTACCTACTGACTGGGCTGTGGTGGCCTAATGGTACTGAACTATGGACCAGAAGGTCCAGCCTCTGCCACAGTGGGGTCCCTGAGCAAGAGCCTTAACTCACAATTGCTTGGATTGTAAGACTGTATTAATTGTCAGTTGCTCTGGATAAGGGCGTCTGCTAAATGATATAAATGTAAATGTACTGATATGACTTTATGGGGATAGAAGTGAGACAAAATTACCTGAGAGTAGCCTAACTAACATGACTGTGAGGAAAGCATAAGAGTAACCAGAGGCAAGGATCTAACTCTGTGCTCAATCAGTGCAGCACCAACAATTTAAATAAACATTCAATGGGCACGTGCTGGGTATTAAGTGCTCAGGAAAATTTCACCTTACCGAAATATTCTTTCTTCATGTGCATCTCCAGCTCTTTCTCCAGCTCGAGTGTGAGCGCCTCAAGCCGCCTCTCTGCCTGGCTCGCTCCACTCTCCCTCGCTGGGGTCACCTGGTACGGCAGCTTCAACCTCGTGGCCGACCCCTGTCCAGGCCCTAAGGCCCGTGCCCTTACCGAGGCGCCGTGCTGTATCTCTTCCGCGACCAGGAACGGATGGAGATGCATTCGGGCTTCCCCTGTGTCCTGCAACAGTGCGTCCTCCAGAACGGACGCCCGAGGCGAGGGCACCAGCAGCTCTGGGCATGCTCCCATAGATCCACGCGAGCTCCTGGAGCTTCTTGAGCTGTGGCTGGAGATGCTGGACCTCGGGCTCAGCGTGAGCCCTGGACCGGCCGGGCCACAGATGCTGGAACGAGGGCTGGCATGCCGCTGGTCATAGCCCATGCTGACGCCGCTGGTTCGGTTACTGCTCGGCCTGCTGGTACACTCGTAGGTGTAGCCGTACCCGGGGCTGGAGGGTTTGCTGGCGTCACTGGCCGTGCTTGCATAGCTTGAGCGTGGGCTAAGAGCACAGCTGCCCTCGCTCCCACACTTTTCCTGTTGACCGCAGGATCTCCGGTGCCGGTCCCCACCGGCGTAGCACGGCAAAGCTACCTCGGATCTGGCGCTACAGTACGCCTCGTCTACGTAAAAGGCGCTTGAGGTGCGCTTGTTTTTGTTCTCAGGTAACGCAAAGTCGTCAGGCTCAAGCTCCCGGTGGACGTACGGTTCGCAGAGCGACAGGTTGTCCATGATCTCACTCGCTCTGCGTACGGCATCCTCTTCGTAGTAACGATCCATCGGTGTTAGCGGTGCACTCGTAGGAAAAACACGTTCATTTCACGCCGATGGCCGGAAATCAACGAGCGCCCTTAGGCTTCCATGTGAACTCACTTTTAGATGTTCCGTTCTTTTCTCAGGGTGGCAGAAAGAGGCGAAATTCTTATCCGATGTCTCGTGTGCACTACTGATTCTGAGAATAAGAGGTAAGCTACTGAAAAGGGCTTCGGACTATACCTTTAAGGCTAACGTAGCTCAACAGGTAATGGATCCTTAACACCACCAATTAGCATCGCGCGTTTTACTTTAAGCCCACGAACTCTGTCCATCTCCAGTGCAGCGCAGCAGGATACGAAAATAAATAATAATAATAAAAAGAAAGCTCATTCACCCACGTTCAGCACGGTCCTCATGGTTCAGTCGTGATTTCCTGCTGGTGCATGATCTCCCCAAAGCGACACGCTCTCTGGTAAACCGGCGGCTTTGCTAAAGTTTTAGGAGGAGAAAGAAGCGCTCGGTGGAGTTGAAAGGTCTTTTTGCAGTCAGTCAATGGCGGAGGAATTTCCTCTCTCTAACACACACACACACACACACACACACACACACACACACACTGTCTCGCTTTTTTCTTTCCTTTCGAAAACAGAGCCTCGCTCGGCGTTCTGGTTTGACAACGCTCCGTTTCAAAGCGAATGAATCCGAACAGTGATTTATTCCCCACCCAAAATTTGGCGCAACTCGGGCAGAAGAGCAGCCAGGAGCAAAGTGTGGAGAGGCTGTTAGAAATAAAAGCAGGAGGAACAGAAGAGAAGAAAGGCAGGAATGCGCAGAGGGAGGGAGGGGGGAGAGAGGGAGGAGGGAGCCGCTCTGGAATGCGCTTTAATGCGCGCGTATCAACAATGACGGAGAGCGAGCTCAGCACAGGGAGGGGGCGCGAGGCGGAGGAGACTTTTTGGACGTCGGGGGATTGGGGTCCAGTCGTGCTAAACATTGAAGTGGCAGTAGTCCGGGAGGACATTACAGTTACACCGATATTTAGGTTAAGTGTATGGTCCAAAGTTTGCGCCTTTACTACAGTACAAACACGGTGGAAGCGCAGTTGACCATACAGTTCAGAATGACTATGGATTTTGATGGTTATTTGGTGACCTCGTGGTTCTACTGTCAAATTTCATAGTACATTTGTAAACCTGGTTCACTTTGAGCGGAGTGTAAATTATTTCTCACCTCTCCTGTGTATTTGGATGGTAATTTGGTCACTTCATGGTTCTACTGTCACAGTACATTTTTCCTGGGTCTAACACCAATTAATATTTGTTTAACTTGTTTATATTTAGTCAATTAGCACAAAGACTGCAAGCAACTGTGAACTGAGTCTTGCCCAAGGGCTCAACAGTGGCAGTGGGATTTGAACCCTGCACCTTCCGGCCCGAATTCCATGGCCCAGCTTCACAAAAGCTTTCTTAAGATAAAACTTTGAAAGGTTCTTAAATACACACAAAGACTAAGTTAAAAAAAAATTTTTTTTTTGATTGATTGATTTTCAATATTAAAGGGAGAGGATAGTATTTTGTTTTCCTTTGCGGCTCATTAGTTAAAATTAATGTTGTAGTCAAGACCACTCGCGTCCAAAACCAAGACTGGGACACACTGAGTTTGAGACAAAAATTTCAAAGTCAAAACAGAGTGGCAGAGAACGAGACAGGACTGAGACCAGATTAAGATTTAAAAAAAAAAAATAAATAAATAAAAAGAAGAAAATGGCAAACTGTTTAAATACTTTGTAAAATATAACATTAAATAATATATAGCCTAAAAGTATTATTAATTATTATTATATTATAGTCTTAGTCAAACTACGGCAAAGTAACTGTTGGAAGCAAATTATGGCGTCGATTCTGTTTCCCTTCTTCACTCAAACGTAATCAGAAGTCACCGCGTACGTCCATTTGATCAATAATTTTAGATGTTGCCATATGCTAAAGTATCTGAAAGTCAGATTTAATTTACTAGAATGGTAAAAAATCATAAATTGGATACTGAACCAGCAGAACAAATTTATTTGGGTATGTAGAGAAAGGACAGATTTATTATGTTTGATTGAATTGGTGATATTTAATAATGACAAAAAAAAAAAAAGAGAACCTGAGACCGAGAAAAGACAGTCCACATGAGACCCAGATGAGACTGAAACCACTCATTTATGGTTTAGAGACCAGACTCGAGTACTACAACATTCGTTAACATGTCTAACAAGTATATGAATAAATTCCTTGGAAGTCTGTATTGTAGCAGAAGTGTATTATCAGGAAGGGTGAAATGACCCTGCACTTGTGCACCCTGCCCAAGATCTGCACTTTCCTTGAAAGGTCCATGTGGATATTCCTTTCTCTCCCAAACCCACGAAACTTCCATCCAAAACAGATTAAAACAACAGCTTTGTCATATACATGCCTCATGCAGACAATGATTGCCATCTCCCCCGCTCCTTTGCATGACATGCAACCCCATACCATGAATATGTATATTTGATTATTTTCTTCAGGCAGTCACCTGTACACGATTCATTAGAATGAGATCTGAAAAAAGTTCCAGTATCATCTCCTTGGCCAAAGCATAGTCATAATTAATCTCTTAATATCACTTTCTTCCAATCATCCACACTTCACAATTTCTTCTCTTTAACCAACGGTAACCTTGTTTTCTGTTTAGATGTTAGTACTGGTTGTCGTTTGTCTTTTCTATATGTAGATTTCGTATTTTCTATGTTCAAGGCACACTGCTTTGAGTTTTCCATCCTGACACTTTGACACCATACATTTGAAATACAGTCCAATCCGGTTAATGGGACCACATCTGGACGCGATCGTTTTGGTCCTAATAACCCGGCTTGTCCGATTAAACCAACATGCCCTATGTTACAAAACGGGACGTTCTATGTAACATATTAAATGTTTATTAAACTTTTATTGTGCGATTTACACGTATAGCGAACGTACAAACAAGAACTAC
>JAVSBV010000103.1:6518781-6529668 GCA_033117975.1 Parotocinclus spilosoma
TCCACACTGTTTAAAGCACTGTGAAGCTGCGGGAATGAGTGAGAGGAAAGCCGCGTCGTTACCAGTGATAAGAAGCTTATTCTGAACAAAAGTTGAGCGCGTTGTAGCGCATATTTAGTCAATGACATGTACATGGCCCATGGAGGCCCCAAGAGCTATATTTCAAGTGTCATAGCAAAGGGTCTGAATACTTATGAACACGTTTTTTCTTCTTAATAAATGCACAGAAAAATACAAAATTCGGTTTTCACTTTCTCATTATGGTGCAATGAGTGCAGATTGATGTGGGAAACCTGTTTATGTATATTTTAGCACAAGGCCAACATAACAAAATGTAAAAAAAGTGAAAGAGTCTGCAGACTTCTGAGTACATTTGTAAATGTATCAACAAATCAACAAATATAACAAATCCTGGACTTCAAAGTCATATAATCAGTAAAGAATCTGAATAAGACAGGAAAGGACAACAAAACAATAACACAAAACATGCAACCAATTTAGCAAAGGACCATGTAAGTATTACAAGTGTGCAATTTTAACAGTATGTATTAAATGGACAAAAGTGCTTTTGGCGCAAAAAGAACACAGTCCTATACACAGTTCCTGGAGTCCATTAGTTGTTTCCCAGAACGAAGCTGCACTTTGAGGACACAGCAATCACAGGGGGTGGATCAGCAATGCGTTGTGTAAACTAACATAGCCTGGGGCACCTTGTTGTGCACCTTTCTTTCTCTCTTTATATCTTTACTGCTTTACAAGCTCTTTGCATGCACACATCCACTGGCAGAGTAACAGGAGCCAAACCAGCCTAACAAGCATGAGGGAAAAAACCCTTTTTCTTTCCTCTCTTTAAAAGGAAGGGAGTTAAAGGTCAAGCCTACAGGTGTGATTCAGTCTGTGTTGCGTGAGGACAGTGCTTTTTTTCAGCTCCTCTAATTAGGCCGAAAAATTCAGCCCAGCAGCAGGGTCACGGCCTGCTACTGTGCTGTATATGAGGTACTCACGAACATGAAGACCTTTGCATGAGGTGTGGCATGTTTGTTTATTTTTTATTTGTACAATCTCTTGCAAAAGACTCAACACCACTGCTCAAATAGTTCATTGATTATTGAGTATTAATTTTCAATGAAATAACGTTAACCCTATCCTCTATTTCCACAATAACCCCAGTTCCAGATGCACCCACACGGTGCCAACACTTACCAGCACCTCACAATGCTTAACAGCTGTCAAGCTTTTCTTTTGGGAAAGACTTTTTCTACAAACGTGCATTGGGTAAATTGGATTGGTCAGTCTAAAGTGGCCTTTTTTGAGTATTCTAAATCTTTCAGATCTCATATTGACGTAAATTTTCCGTATCTTTTATTTTTAATGACATATTTTACAGTAGAATTGGAAACGGCCTAAAAGCAAATTAGGCAATTAATAACCAGTAGCACAGGCAGGAACAGCTTCAGACAATGCATCAATCCATTGTAGGGCACATACACTCACACAAACATTTACACAGGGCAACTTTGGAAACACCAGTTAACCGAACACACGCATCTTGTGTTTTTGAATGTTGGAAGGAAATACCCAAAGAAACTGCAGACACAAGAAGGACATGCAGAATCCACACAGGCCAGCCCAGGGTCAGGAATCTGTACATATCAAATAGTTACAATATATAAAATTTCAATTGAATAACTTTGTTGACTTGTTTATGCAAATTCACTGGATGTCAGATCAGTTTATAAAACATTTTGGGCCTAACAGGCTATGTTTGACATTCCAGTCCTGTACAAACATTATGCCATTTGAAGATCTTGTAATTAATTACAACTCATTCTTGATAGCATATAAAAAAGTCCAGCAAATGCATTTTTTTAATTTATTCATGTACTACATTAACATATCTTAACTGTAAATCCCCCAAAAAATCAATGGTAAATTGTGCCTGTAGTATTATCCTAGCAGACAGAGCTCAAAAAGCAGTGTTTGTGGTGTGTGTGCATGTGTGCGCGCACACATGCGTGTGTGTTCGCCTCCGGCTGTATGTGTGCTCCAGATTTGAGAATGAGTTGGCGTGTGAAGACATGGTGTCTCTGCACACCACGCCTGCACCTGTCAGGTTATGTGCAGCATGCCTACATTTCGTGCGCACTATTGTTGGGCTGATAGAGAGCAGTGCATATGTGTCAAGGTAAACACGCAGCTGCATACCTGAGTGTGACACACACCTGTGTGACTTAACTAATGCCTGTATGGTTTGGCAGCCCTGGAGACAGAGTGAAATATTTACATCGGCACTCTCTTTTACATGTTAGTTATTCCAAAAAACAAAAGAGTGTGAGACATCGTTCAAGCCGGGTAAAGATGATGTGACAGTCTCATGGTAATTATTGAACAACATAGTCTTAGGACTTATGCTGAATCACATTTTACCAGTTTTAAACAGGTTGTGCAGTAAGTGGAATTTGAAAGCATCTATCCATTCCCCAGTACACAGTCCATCATCTCATTAGGAGCCCTGATGCTATTATAAATACAAGCAAGTAGAGGCCATACAAACTACTGAGTGACATTTTGAGTTGCTCCAATGGAATTTCAGCTAAATGGACTAGGCTGCTACATCATATTTAAGTAAATTATAAATAAGTCTTTGAATTCTACCCGCTGTAGGATGACAATTTTTGTTTCATCGGCATGCTTTTGTTCCAAACGCCCAATCCATATCAGGAAATATATTCTGCATTTTACTTCCTATTGAGATGTGTTTTCAAAATTTTCCTTACATTTTTTGGAGCAGTGCATATGATAAACAGGAGTATTATAGAATATATGCTTCCATTGTACAGTATCTCACAAAAGTGAGTATACCTCTCACATTTCTGTAACTATTTTATTATACCTTTTCATGGGGAGATATATCACATTGGAACAATGTAAAGTTATTCTATCTACAGCTGGCATAACACTGTAAATTTGCTGCACCCTCAAAATGATACACAAGCAACAAAAGTGAGTACACCCCTAAGTGAAAATGGCCAAATTGTGCCCAATTAGACAATTTCCCTCCCCGGTATCATGTTGTTAGAAGGCCTCTGGCATGAATGGGGAGCAGGTGTGTTAAATTTGATGTTATCACTCTCACACTCTCTCATACTCATTACTAGAACTTTAACATGACACCTTATGGCAATAAACTCTCTGAGAATCTGAGTAAAATAATTGTTGCTCTACATAAAGATGACCAAGGCTATAAGTAGTATTAAGTAGCACCCTGAAGGTGAGCTGCAGCACAGTGGCCAAGACTATCTTAATGATCTATCAAGCTTAGTAAAACAACAAATAAACACAACATCTGCTTACCAGTGGTGATCAGTGATCCTGGCACTAAAGTGAAAATTCTATAAGTGCTTGTATGCTAAAGTCCTGGTCACACTATGTTCTAATGAAAAGTGGTGGCAACAAAGCTGTGGTGAGACAACAATAGAGCGTTTCAATTATCCTTTTTGTCATCTGACACATTAGATGGCAAACAGAAGACCAGCTGAGACACTGAAGGAGATAATTACACGCTTATTGTGTGTAACGCTGACTTATGCACAATAGTCACGCAAAGGGGTATCACTGTGGGGAAAGTGACTTTAAGATCGAATGAATTGGATACATATAAAGAGAAAATAGACTTAATATGATATAATGGGCCTAGAACTACCCTTATCAACTGTCTGCTTAAGCTTAATATATACCTAAATCTGCAGATAGTATAGGCAGCTAGTGAATGTCATCTGAAGTCTGATTTTTATTTGCTGCCTTCTTATTAGAGCGAGGTATTGTAGCAGCCAAGCTTTTAACCTGTGGCACAAGGTCTTCTGTCAGACAGTGCTGCGTTCATGATTAAACTTATTTTCTGACATTTTTTGAAACAGGAAAGTATTTGTAATCTAAACATAATGCAATAACTGAAAATAAATCAGCCATGATCCTAGAGAAATGCTATGTAAAATTGTATGAGAGACAAAATGCTTTTCTCAGAGGCATAGTTTCGGTACTCAAGGATGCATGTTTTCTCATACTTTGTTCCCCTGGTAACATGACAACAATGTTCAAGCTTTACAGAAGCAGGTGTGGCTGAGAGGACATGGACTTTTAAAACAAACTCATTTTGAGATTACATACTTGTATGTGTATGTAGCTTTGTACAACTACATGCAAGGTGGTTGCAGCATGACTTATTTCAATGCATGATGATGGTAAAACGTTTCTAACAATGTCCCTGAGCAATGGCGAGAGCACTGGACATATAAAATACAAATAAATTTCATTCACACGTTGTGGAAACAACTCTAGACAGGGTGCCAATCCACTGAACGGCACTTTGGAATTGGCCCAAAACATGTCTTTAAAATGTGAAAAGAAATCAAAGTACCTGGAGAAATCCCACAAGGACGCAGGGAGGACATTCAAATTCTACAAAGGGATTGATCTTGGAATTGTGTGGTCACAACGTTTACCACTGCCCTATATAAAACATCCATACGTTTAATTTGCTTAATCCCAATACTAATTCCATAAGATTTTTTCATACAACCCCAGAAAGGTTGGGGCAGGATGGAAAATGCAAATAAAAGCAATGCAGTGCATCTTACTTTGACTATATTTCTTGTTATTTCTGGGCAACTTCATTTCATTTGTTGATAAACATATATTCCTGCATTTCAGGCCTGCAATACATTCCAATAAATAATAAACTAAATAAACAACCAAATGATTATGTTCAAACAGGTCAAGTGATTATAATATAATCATGTTAAAAATCATGTTATAATCATTGTTGACAATCTGGAGATTCTTTAACCATATTTGCTCCTCAAAAACTCAACCTTACCTGGCTGCTGCTTTTGTACCAAATCATGATTATAATTACCTTATTTGAAATGATGTCATTATCATTATATTTTTTTACCTATTAACTAGCCCTAAATTGCCACATATATTTTTTTTTTAATTCCCGGCCTGAAATTTAACTATGTATGTTTATAATGTTTATTATTAAAGTGAAGTGAAACTGACCAGGCACAACATGAAAAATATTGGGTTCATACTAAGGGTGGGGGAAAAATTCGATTTTTAGATGCATTGCGATTTGGACATTAATGATTCTGAATCGATTAACAAATGTCAATAATCAGTAATCGAGCACACTTGCATCTGAACATGTAGACCAGCTTCTGTTCTTACAAAGAACTTAAACATTAGCACCCACTAACTGAGCTCTGCAACGGTGGGTAAATGGCGGAACCAGACGCAGCGTACAGAGACAAAACTGGCGTTTTTTTGATTAATCGACAGGCAGAATCAGCGTCAACAGACAGTCCAGGTTCATAAACAAAAAGGCAATAAGTGATCGGCAGATGTAATCCAATCAGGGCAAGACAAAACCGGAAGCACAGTAAGTCAACGATAATCCACAACAGTATAATGCACTTAGAAACTGTTAAGACACCTACCTCATGCTCCCGTGTGAGTCGCCCTTATCACCGAGTGCTGTTACAGAGCAATCAGTGAGGCGGTTTATATCCGGTCTTTAATTGGTGACGTGATGACGAACACTGTTACTTAAGTGTGGGTCCTAGCATTTTTCGGAGTCACGTCGTCACACGCAGTATGTATGGTCTCTCGTTCGAGACGCAATATGTATATGCCAATAATTGCAGTCCATTTTGTTTGCAGTCCATTGTCATGCTTAGTCCGTGACATCCCGAGGCTTTAATTGCCGTCGGATGAGTGGGGGGGGGGGGTAACATAAGGTAACCTGAGGTAACATAGCCGGTCAGGGAAACAACAGGGTTTCGCAAGGCTTTGTCTTACTCGGGTGTCACGGTTGGCTTCTCCATCTGGAATGCACCCCGACACGGCTTCTTCTAGCGCTCTCAGAACACTCACGCTTGAGCTGACCCCCTGGCGTTTCAGAGTACCTCCGTGCCACTCAATTTGGGAATCGTCCCAAATCGGTGCTTTACCGTGTTCACCATACGTCCGCCCTCTGACGCTTCTACGTGTATTACCGCCAACTCAGGCACACGTCAGCTGTAGGTGCCATTCCCACTAGGGACCCACCACAGCTTTGTGTTTTCCCTTTTTTTGTTCTGTATATTGGAGAGCCTTTTGCTCTGCCCTTTTGGTTATCCCTCATTATTATTGTTATTGTCGTTCGATCCGCTTTCCCGCATTCTTGGATCCTCTCACACAAATTATAACAGAAATGAGGTGACTGCCACAAAACTTGGCAGAGAATTAAGGTTCAGGAAGGAACTAATAAGGAACAGGTGTGTGTGATCAGAAGGACAGTGATGAGGAGCGTGTGATAGCTTGGGTTTGATCGCCTGAACAGTCCGTATGTGTGACAAGCTCTTTTGCACTGTCCCTCGTTGGTATTATTTTATTGCGTTCTATGTTCTTTGTTAGTAGAATTGCAGGTTTCAACTCACATTTCATAATGATCAATTTCATACTAAATATAGACCCCTGACAATTTGTTTACCTTTAGTAATTAAGATGGTAAGAAGAGATGGTACATTGCATTAAATGTATCATTCAATATGTGGAAAATAGGTTGAAAGCAGATGTTAATGACAGGCAAAAAACTGAGATTTCATTCGGGCGTATAAAAGACTATAGTGTGAAGTGTACCTAAAATTGCAGGTGTATTGTGTTACGAGCAGTGGTGGTGTTTTTAACAGGACCCAAGAATGCAGGATAAGTCTATTCCACGTTGTATTATAATAATGGGGAAATAATATAGAACAACTAAAAAGGGATAAAGAGCTTTTCGCGAGAGGACACCAAATCGTCAGCCAGGGCAAAGGTACTGAAAGCACAGTTTTGGGACGTCACTTTAATGGCGAGGCACGGAGGTAGTCCAAACGCCAGGGTGCGAAAGAGTGTCATCTTTAGAACGGCTGAAGTGAGGCTAGGTAGGATCTGACAACCGAAGAGCACGAGCTTTAAACCGTGCAAGGAGCACACAGGTAATTAGCCCTGGGACTTTACCACTAACTCTAGGGAACGCAGCAGGGGGAAGGGCGCCGGTGGTCAGACACGTGAACCGAACGGAGATGGAATCACATCTGAATGATGATGTCCTGGCCCTGAACAATGTAAAAAACCCAATGACCTATTTATAATCACTTATAATGAACTACAATTAAAATACAATATAGTATTTATCACTGAAACCATTATCTTATTTTACTTACTATCACTAATACCAGATTACCTTTTTACATAAAAAATAGTACACCGAGCTCACCAATGCAAATGCATATACATTGTCTGTGAATTTTCTGAAGATGTGTGCCATTTAAAATATGGCTGTATATATATATATATATATATATATATATATATATATATATACTTTTCTAAAAAGCAGATATAAAAAGTACAATGTACTTCTGTAGAAGGAAGAGAGACAATGGGCAGTTCTGGCTGTTTTTTTAAACTTGTTTTACTAATGAGGAACCAGGACACTGAAATATTAAGATCTATGATAGTAAGTAATGCCTGATCTCAGAGAAGAATGTAGCAGGCACCCTGAAACTGAAAACCTGAGCTGGCGTGCAGATGTGCAGTTCTGAGTCAAAGAATGTAAAAATCATGGAGCAGAACCTTTTGAGGCCTAAAAAGTAAGCACACATTTTAAATTTGATCCTGGCTGCAACCAGAAACCGGTGAAGCAATATCATTAAAGGAGTGACATGAAAAGATGGGCTGTCACATGGGCTGCAGCTTTGTTAATGCTCTGTAGTAGAGCAACAGAACATGAAAGCAAAACACTGCTGTAATCAAACCTAGAAATAATGAGAGAGTGCAAGAGAGTCTGAACAATTGGTGTGCTGAGAAAAGTGTATATGCTTCTGCTGTTTTGCAGAACAAATGAGCAAGATCTGCAAGTAGGTGAGAGGTGGTTAGAAAAATTGAGGTTGTTTCTTTCTGTGTGGGCCAGGGGAACATTGACACCAATGTTGAGTGAGAGATCCAGTGTCAGGAAGTCATTTATCAGGAGGTAGATCAGTTCAGTCTTGTCCAGATTGAGCTTCAGATGGTGATTTGCCATGCAGGAAGAAATATCTTAAGGACAGACACATTCTTGTTTTAAAATGAGGAAGGGGGTGGAGGATATGAAAAGTTAATAACATCTGTGTAGCCTTTTTATAAGAAGCCATGGGATCTAATCACTGAGCACACATTACTGTGTAGGGAAAACAGAAGCAGTACAAAGAATTTGTCTCTGGGGAACTTTTCTTTGCAGTAATCCCATGAGGTGATGGATATAAACCTCCTCTCCATGTTAGGTAGACTTGATCTTATAAGTATGGTGAAAACTAGGCAAGCAGTTAGCAGTTGTTTGTTTAATTGTTTGTTTAATATGCACGTCTCTTCCTGCAAATTGCCATGCTTCTGGTTGTTGTTTCTGTAGAACGCTAAGTTTATTTGTCCTGCATTCTTTTCACACTGTAAACCTCAATGCTCAGGGTCCTGCAGAAATTCAAAAATCAAGCTTTTGTATTGGGTATTTGGCCTTCTTTTTCAAAATGTGTTCCTGACTCCACTTTCTGCAGGCATTGCATGTATGTAACAAGTGCCGGTATCTCCACCCGCACACATGTGGCAGACGTGGGATTTGTACCCTGGCCCTTCTGGTTCTGATCCATAATCTAGTACCTTAACCACTAGGCCACCACAGCCCCCTATTACTGTGCGTAATAACAAACATATTAGATTAGTTTTCAATAAAACATTGCTTGCTGATCACAATACTTTTATAAACTCAACAACTATTTAAAACTAATTAAAGAGAACATTTGAAAATTGAAGGGTTTAACTATGCTATGGTATCTTTCCTTTCCACACTGAGCATTGGATTGCCTGCTTCAACTGGAGTAGTCCTGTGTTTGTGATAATACAGTCTCTAATTCAGGAGTCATGACTGATTATGACACAGAATCTTGTCAGAATGCCTGGACCTAAACTATCCTCATCCCTACAGACCTGATATGCAGAGATGAATTGAAATAAGGTATGCAATGAAATAAAAGCAAATGTGTGACACACTGCTTTTTTTCCAAGGTGTAGTATATACGCTAATATAATACATAATAACGTATTATAATTTAATATGTATAATATTTCTATATCATAATATATAATGAATACATTGGAAATGTAGTTATTTGCAAATAAATATCTTCTATTCTCATTCATTCTTGCCTCTGTCTATTTTAGGTATAGGGTAGCGTGCCAGCTAACCCATTCGCTAAGCTAAACATCTCACTTATTTTGTCCATTCCTTGCCACTGATGTGGAACTGGCTCTGGATATAGCACACGTAGCCAAGTGTGTGATGCTATCGGTCATAGTCATTACCTACTGCAACCACAAACTATCACATATAAACACATACACTGCCACCAGGCTCTCGAATGATCATCACGATTATTACATCCAGCACTAAAAATAGAGAGAGAAAAACGTGAGTGATCTCAGTGGTGGGTCCAGATGAACTGATAGAGGCACACACTGAGACTACATCAGCACGACTCCTGCCATGATGCCACACCCAAGATGGGCCAAATGCTCTCAGTTCCAAGCAAAAAATAAACCAGCAACCAATCAGGGCTGTTTTATGGTGCGCGTACCTGAATACACACGCCCGCATCCATACAGAATTGTTTGTTATTTCTTAGCATTTTGCTTACAGTGACATCTCCTGCACTACACATTTGTATTCATAAAGAAGTTCTAGATGAGCTGATAATACTGCAGATCTAAAGCACAACTTTGCCTTTCAAATTTGTTTGTGCTGTCCAGCCATACTCCCTTGGTTCAGCATTTTTCATCCTTACCTTATCTAATACAATTCTGCCATTTGAGGCAGTTCTTTTTAATACAATTGCCAAAAAAGTACTCATTCTTATTACAGGGTATCAAGTACAGATTGACTTGGGGCATTTTTTCCCATTTCATGGTATAAGCTAATTGTTAATCTATTTTACAAATGCTATGATGGGGCCAAAATATGAAGAGAAGCATTCCCATGGAAATAAAGGCAATGCTATGAAACTGCCGTTCTGCTTTCTCTGAGATAAAAGCCAACTTTGATGCCAACCTATAATTAGACAACACACATGGATCAAGGTTTGTTTTTGAATCAAGGCTTTTAAGTAACTAGGCTATCGGGTGCATTTATTTCTTTGAGCAAAAGATCTATAATAACCAGCAGCAACTCTATATGTCTTTCCAGCCATGTTGGAATTGGATCAAACAAAAATGATGTGTCAGGAAAACATGGACTACGGCTGACATCACTCCAAGGACTACACACCTGAGTACTAATCAATAATACTTGAAAATAATTGAAAGCACCTATAAAAATACCTAGCTTTATCACAGTCTCAAGTATTCATCTAGTTTTTTGTGCTTAGCAATAAGTTCCCTATTCTCGTGTGCAATCCCGTTTTTGACCTCTGTTTACTGTTTACATCTGCCTGTGATATGGAAGCTAACTGTTTCAGTCTTGTGAGTCCCTGAGATAATTACTTTGTAAAATTATATATTGTTTAATATTAAACAATATGAAGTATAATATAAAATATCTAAATAACATTATACTACTTATCTTCTGGGATTTAACCCTCCTGTTATCTGAAACATATTTTATGCTTAGGGTAAATTTGACCCCAGCAATTTAAACTTTGAGAAAATTATTGACATTAAAATTGTTACCCAAGTTCATATCACATAGTTTGTTTGTTTGTTGACTACTTAAATAGTTAACAAACAACCCCCCCCCCCAAAAGTAAAAAATTTTACAAAAAAAAAACTTCAAAAGCGCAC
>JAVSBV010000103.1:6555797-6568383 GCA_033117975.1 Parotocinclus spilosoma
TTTTTGGGTAGGAAGCTACCTGATAATTTTAATGAAGCCAAATTCATCGCTTTTAGCATGCTTATATTTTGTGCAGTATGGATCACTTTTATACCAGCTTATGTCAGCTCTCCTGGAAAGTACACAGTAGCTGTAGAAACATTTGCAATTTTGTCTTCTGCTTTTGGGTTATTGTTATGCATTTTTGTACCAAAATGTTACATCATTTTATTCAAACCAGAAAGAAACACAAAAAAACATGTAATGGGAAAAAAATAAATAGTACCCTAAATGCAAACATTACTTTCATAATTCTAAATTGGTATTTATGGTCAATTTATGTGTGAAATTAGGCAATGTATAGAATGTGTGGCCTAGGCAACATTTCGAATACATGACATTTTTAGGAAAAGCATGAATTTTAATGTGCTTTATACTTTCCCCAGGGACTGCAAATGACACACATTTCTTATAAAAAGTGGCAAGTAGGAAATGTGTAAAATATTAAGCACTTCTTACTTTTCCATCTAGTTTTCTAACATGGCCTCTTTGGCCACTAGATCTCAATTCAATAGAGCACCTTTGGGATGTGGTGGAATGGGAGAATCACACGATGGATGTGTCACCAACAAAATTGTTCCAACTGCATGATGATATTGTGTCAACATGGACCAATATCTCTGATGAATGTGTACATTATGAATTTAAGCCATTAATAATTAATACACCCCTGAAAACAGACATAGCTAGCACCAACCTGCTAGCAAAATTATACCTAATGAGTGATTAACATTTAGGCATTCCATAACATGGCAGGTGGTGGCTTTATGTTTATATACTGTCGTAGTGCAGCAGTCAAGGTACTGCGTTAGTAACCAGAAGGTAAAATATTCAAGTCCCAACACTTGAAACTGCCGCTCTTGCTGTCCTATGTAAGGCCACAACCCCAATTACTTATGGTAAAAACATGTCCTTTGTAAGCTCTGCTTAATGACGTATGAAAACACTGAATATAAGAAAACAAGAAAACATTGAATCAAATAGTTGATGCTTTATACAAAAGAAGGACAGGTTATTACATTTATCTTTTTGTATGTGTGCCTTAACTTCAAAACCTACTGCATGTACACCCACACACACGCATGTACACACAGACACACACAGACACACACACACACAGACACACACACACACACACACACAAAAAAAAGTTACACACAAACCCAATTTGATTATCTACATTTGGATAGTGAGCGAGTGAGTGCATTTTAGGCATTATGAGGTCTGTTATGTTTTCATCTGTGTAAGTAGTAGCTACATCCTGTTACAATTTTATTTTTGTTGCAGTAGTAGTACAACAAGTATTGCCCAAGTGTACATATCTAATATTTTAACATTTCACATTTACATTTGAACATTTCACATCTATTTTGATAGATAGATTATAAAATTTCAACACGCACATATTTTTTAATTACACATTCTGAGATTCTGAAGATTCTGAAGATTACACATACCCTTGGGTTTTCTGTGCCATGAAAACATCTTGAAATTAATTAAAGTAAAGTAAGACGATAAGGAAGGGCTAAATGCAGAGAAGAGTTTATTGCACATATATCAATCCACAATCATAAATGCTTAATGGAAACAAGTGTAAACTGCTGCTAATATATTTATACTGCTGGCATTATCACTGTCTGTGACATGCATATCATATGTCTTTATTTCAAATAGTTTACTCACAAGTTATATACAATCTGGAAAAATCCAAAAAAGCCTGAAGATGCAGAGAAAATTGCTATTGTGGTCTGTAGCAGTGGGAGCACTCTCTCTTGAGAAATAAATCAGGATGTTTCACCATCTGGAGGACTAAGAGATGAACCTTGGTTGTGTGTGTACTACCTACACAAAAGCGTGGTGCCAAAAGTTTGATAGGCGAGGAATAATGATCTGGAGTGTATTTCTTGGTTTGTGCTGGGTGCTTTAGTTCCCATCCTAATTTTTATTTAGAAGTTACAGTATTAAATAAAAATCTAACTGCCTTTGCCAAGAGGATAACATTAATTTGTTGTTGAATCAAAAATAGATAAAAGTCCAAACCCACAAAATCTTTGTGTTGACAGAATTAAGCTTCTGACATGTCCATCCCAGTGTCTTTGTAGTTATAAGACTTAATTGTTCTTCAAAGTATAAAACCTTAGCAAAGTATATAAACTGCGTTATTCATATATTGGGCATATTTGAGGTTAGCACTGCCAGGTACTCCAGCTTCCTCCCACATTCCAAAGACAAAGTATATAAACTGCATTATGAGATGCATGTTACGTTAATTGGTGTGTTCCAAAGTGCACTTAATATGTGCATGTGTAAGTGTGTGTGCCCTATGATGGATTGGCAACCTGTCTAAGGTTGTTCTTACCCTGCACCCTGTACCGGTGGCTAGGCATCATTTCTTTCCATGACCCTGACTCTGAAAAAGTGGATGAATGAGAAAATGAATGAATTAATAAATTAACGAGTATTGATATCTACATGACATGACCAGGAAAGTGACTATTTATGATAAATAACTAAAAACAAATATATAAACTGAGCTCAAATTAAAACGTTTTTCTTAAAATTAGTAAAAATATTTAAATATATGTAATTGTGCCAAATTATTTCTGCTATTTTTTCATCATAGCCTTTTTGCTGTTTTTCTCAGGTCTCAGCAGCACGATACTGCACTTTGGGGCAAATATGCACAACAGCAGTCCAAAAGAGGAAGCTAAAATGGCAAACACATGCACTGCAACCATGTATTTTCCACGAGTGCTTATGTAAACTGGGATGAAGGTTATCCACACTGCAAAAAATATCAGCATACTGAATGTGATAAATTTAGCCTCATTAAAATTGTCTGGGAGTTTCCTGGCCAAAAATGCTATTAAAAAACACATGCAAGCCAGGAGGCCAATGTATCCTAATACACACCAGAATGCTAACTCAGACCCCACTACACACTCAACAATAATATTAGGACTCATAAACTCAGTAGTATAGGCAGCATAAGGAGGTCTACTTGTTAGCCATATGACACAAATAAGCACTTGCACTAAACTGCATAGTATGACACTAAACCTCTGTTGAACTGGACCAAACCACTTCATAATATTAGGACCAGGTACAGTGGCCCTGAAAGCAATTAAAACCACAACAGTCTTAGCCAAGATGCAGGCAATGCAAAGAGCAAAACTGACACCAAAGGCTGTAAATCTGATTTGACAGAGCCAATCTGTAGGCCTGCCAATAAATGTCAGACTAATCAAGAAACATGCACAAAGGAACAAGAGGAGGAGAAAGCTTAGTTCTATGTTGTTGCCTCTGACAACTGGAGTTTTTCTGTAGATCACAAACACACAGAGAACTGCTGCCGTCAGACAAGCTCCACAGGTTGAAATTGCCCAAAAGACTATTCCCAGTGGCTCCTGAAAGGACAGATATTCCAAGGCCTTTGGCATGCATTGGTCCCTGGCTTGGTTTGGCCACATTTCACTTGAACATCTCACACAATCAACAGAGTCTGTGACAAAATTAATCGTAGAAAAAGTTGCAATTGATTTGACATAAAAATAAACATTTTGCTAAATTGGTAATAGCAAAATCAATTTCACACCTGTTTGATTGCTAATTTGTCCCTCACCACATGGTATGCAGTCAAAGCAACATATGGGTTCACCCTTTCGCCTGGCTTTTCTGGAACCTGGAAGACAACTTTTGCTGCACAGTGACACTGGTGCCTAAAACCATAGAAGTGAAAGTAGAGTGGGGCTATAGAGATGCTATAAGTGTATATATGACACATATGTGCACATATTAGTGGAAGCATTTATACCGAATAAAGAATTGGTTTGTGTTACACTATGGTAAACATGACAGATTTAGAATATATTTCTGATTTACTAATCATATTTTGCCTATCTTGGGTGGTTAAATAAAGCTCTAACAAAACAACTACAGAGAAAGACAAATGATTATGCAATTTAAAACAAAAGAATATCATACCTTCCAACTTCTTTACAAAAATACATAAAATGTCAAATATATGAATTATAAGTAAACAAATCAAGGATGATTTGGTGATGGATGAAATTGAACACACCTTTTTTAATCTATGCCACATTATCAGTGATTCATTTATAACCAGGTCTCTGTCCACTTTCAGTGAGGCATCATAGAAGCCCACTTTCACCAGCTGAAGCGAGCCATCACTTGCCACCTGCCAGTTCATCAGATCATAAGAGGCGATTGGGTCGCCATTTTCATCAAACTGCACATCTTCTCCCAGAATTGTGAAGCGTGTTTTTTTCATGTAGAGCAGGAGCTTTGGGATGAGTTGACAGGATATATTTTTGGACCATATATACCATACACTGATATATTATACATTTCAAACCAACATTATAATTTCAAATGATAAGAAACTTTCAGTTAAAAAACATTTTATTTTAAATTCAGACATTCACATACCTGCCATGGCTGAATGGGATTCAGGCTTCCACATGTCCCATTTTGAAATGGGCCCTGTCCTGGAGTACAGTTACTCATATCATGTAAGGCATGTGCTATCAGGTACACAGCCTTGTATACATTGTAGGAAACTCTAAGTTGTGATACGTCTGCGTAAGAAGTATACAAATTGTCCAAACTCTCCCTTCCACCACAGATTTCCCAGTTCTGAGCTTCCTCTATATGCATATGAGTGTTTAAGGATCCATTAAGACGACAGTTGAAAGTGTTCTCCCAAAACTCCGCTAAAAATTGGGAGGTTAGAAGACTGGAAGCATTCAACCCTCTGAGGTAATAATCAAGGTATGGAATTTCCCCCTTCCGTATGGCAAACCCCAGAGTTCCCTGTAAGAGATCACTGAAATCTCCCCACAATGTCTGTGATGTTGCCCAGGCTTCACTAGCAAGCCACTGCAGTTGTGTAATATTTTGTCGTCTGCACTCTTTCAGGATGGTTTGCAGCTCTGATTCTCCTGAAAAATTAAGTATAACTGTGGCTGTTGAGGCTCGGATTGTGTCCATTAAGTCCCTCAATGCTTCTTTAGAGAGCGTGACAGGATAGAAATGCACATATGCAGGACACACATTATATTCGGATGATTCTTTTAAAAAGAGTTGTATGGCAAAGCGGGCATAGTCTGACTCAACACCTATAACACCCACCCAGGTCCACTGAAAGTAAACGACCAGTTTTGCTAAAGCTTTAATTTGAAATTCATCACTTGGCATAGTCCTCATAAATGTGGGGAACTCCTTCTTGTTACTCAGACATGAGCACGATGCAAAGTAGCTCACCTGAAATGATCCAAAGAAAAGCATGAGGCAATACCAACCTGATGTGGTATTATGGTGACTGCATAGCAATGTCTTGGTTTCCAATTAAATCCAGTTAAAAGCAGACAATGATACTGAAATCTTGATAGTTTTAAATATTTGAACTCTCTCCATCTGTGCCAATCTACATAAAATGCCACTATACTTTGTTTAAATGTAAAAGTATTTTCTTTCTATTAAGATAAATTAGTATTTGAACTATATTCATTTACTGCCTCACCAAAGGGATATTAAATGAGCCCATTGTTCTCAGGACAGCCATGGATATTCCGGATGCAGCATCTCCCACTATGACTGAAGAGGGCTGCCTGGCAACATCTGCACAGCCAGATCCTCTCCCTTTTTCTGGCTGCCCATTGATTAGGAGCAGAGAGTTAGCAATTGACACTGGTATATCATCACAGCTGTCTAGTATATGATAGCCCAGAGAAAGGTTTGGTAACAGATCATGTCTCTGATTAATCTCTGTCACAGCAAAGGTCATAGTCCTCATCCATCGTAGTGCTCGAGAACTAAAGCTATAGGACAAGTATATACAAGCAGTATATGAATATATTCTTTGCAGTTTAGTTCACAATTTGTCACACAAAATATTTATCGCAATTAATTATTATTTTAAGCAGTGTGTGTGTGTGTCTTCTTTACAAGCATCCATAACATACTATTTATAATTAGTTGGTGCAGGCTTTCTCTGGAAATTCTTTGCTGTTGGCACAGGACTGTAATGCAGAGGGAAAAGGCCTCCTAGAATCACATTTCCATCCTGGAAAAATCCATGGGTACCTTCGTCTCCCTGGTAGATGCACTCATCCTTGTTTGTGGACTGACACTGCATTATTTTGTTTATAAGAAGCAAAAACATGAACATTTTTTCATAGTGTGCCATGACTGACACAAACCATTCATATGACACAGATGGGAATATATAGGAACCATAATGAGCAGGTGACTTAAGAGAAGCACGTGAACCAATGATATTGCCATTAACAACTACACTAATGTAACAGTACAACTGCTAATGGGATTACATAGAATCAGCAAGGTGGTGAACAGATTCCTTAGAGATTTTGGTCCATATTGACATGATAGCATCCTGCATGTGTTTCGGATGTTGTGGCTACACACCCACGATGCATTTTCCTCTTCCACCACATCCAGCCACCTTATTGCTTTACCTTGTAGATGTAACTCAGAGACAGAAACTCACCTGTTGTTGCAGTTTGTGTTAGTCATCCTCTAGACATTCATCCTAAGCGTAAAAGATGCTGCTGTCACGACATTTTTGGCTGTTGGAATGTTGTAATCAGAAAGTGACACTGATGTGGTCTAAAACTACATCAGTGCTGTAGCTGTGTATCACCATATAATTTGTATCAGTGCAACACACACTCATACATACCACCAACACACCAGTGTCACTGCAGTGTTTAGAATGAACCACCACTCAAATAGTAACAGATCTTCCTGGTCCCGTGGGGATGCTGACCATTGATAAACAGGGTAAAGGGAATGAAGTATCCCTTTAATTCATTAATTCAGTCCCAATGTCACAGGTGTATACAATTAGGCCCTTAGCTATGATATCCATCCTTTACAACATAACTTACTAGATATTCTATGATCTGTTAGTATTATTGAAACACAGAAGCATTTAAGAACCACAGCAACTCAGATCAAGGAAGCAATTACTCCCAATCACCCCTCTCCGTGTTTTCCAGCCATTGCCAGCATAAGTGTTGGGGTCATATGGGTCATGGGGTCAGTGCTTGGAATTTTCTACATAGCTCCACCCAAATAGGTGAATACTCTTAACTGCCCTTGGGTCCATGTGCACATATAACACTCAAAGTTTTCCTCTCAGCAATCCAAAGATGCATTGAGGGACCCTCTTGTTTACCAACTCCAACTGTATAGATGCCAGTAAGGGTCTTGTGAGTATCCCTACACCTGGCTGGAGCCAGGCAAATCCTGAGAAGAAGAGTCCATCCCCTGCAGAAGTATGGCTTCAGAGCCCACTCTCTGCATGGAGGTGAGCCCAACTATTTCTAAGTTGTATCTCTTAACCTCCTGTGCCAGCTCCAGTTCCCTCTTGGTTAAGTTGCATGTGCCAAGATCCAGTTTCATACAAGATCCAATGTTTTAGTTAATCAATATGTTTACCTCTTGAGCATATTTTTATGTGTTTTTTATGGTGTTCTTTATAAAATATTTCCTGTGATGAGACTTGGGTGTGACATATACTATTATGCATATAACTCTGGAGAAGAGTAATAATGTATAATTCAGGGCAAAGGAGGACAAAGAAAGAGAAAATTCAGTAGTAGGAACTAGAATGGGGTTACTTTCTTCTTTACCAAATAGGCTCTGGAGCTAAGACTAGCAAGGCAAAGATGAAAGGAACACCTTAGAAGAGGTCACATTTTGGTACAAAGTAGAAGACACTGATCAAGAAACACAAGAACAGACCACCGAGAATTATGCCAGATAAAGGCAAATATTTAAATTACAGATGTTACAGCGTAGACTGTGCCATAGAAAGTTTTATTAAACATTAAGTACACTATCTCAAAAAGTGACTACACCCCTCACATTTTTGTAAATATCTTTTAAAATCTTTTCATGGGTCAACACTGAAGCTAAGAAACTTTGATACAATCTAAAGTAGTCAGTCTATAGCTTGTAAATCTGTAAATTTGCTGGGCCCTTAAAATAACTTAACATACAGTCATTAATGTATTAAAAGCTGACAGCATAGGTGAGTACATCCCTAAGTAAATAATGACCAAATTGTGCCCAAATTGTCAATATTTTGTGTAGCCACCATTATTTTCCAGCACTGATTTAACTCTTTTTGGCATGCAGTTCACTAGAGCTTCACATGCTGCCACTGGAATCCTCCAGTTTTAGTTTCCTGGCCAAAAATGCTATTAAAAACACATGCAAGCCAATGTATCCACAAAGAAGGCCAATGTATCCTAATACACACCAGAATGCTAACTCAGACCCCACTACACACTCCATAACAACATTACGGAGCTGGTGAGTACATGCTTTAACATGTCACAGTACATGGTTCTCACAATTAACAGTAGTTCCCCACAGCTGGCCGCACTCATGCAGCCCTAAACAATGACATTCACACCACCATGGTTTACTGTAAACAAGACACACTTGTCTTTGTACTCCTCACCTGGTTGCTGTCAAACACGGTTGACAACATCTGAACCAAATAAGTTTATCTTGGTCTCATCAGACCACAGAACATGGTTCCAGTAATCCAGCAAATGTTTCCAGTTTGTTGGCTTTCCTGTGTATCATCTTTAGAAGAGACTTCCTTCTTGGATGACAACCATACAAACCAATTTAATACAGTAAGCAGCATGGTCTTTATGAAAAACAATCATTTTTTTTTTCAGATCCTCAGAGAGTTATTTTCCATGAGATGCTTGCTAAACTTCCAGTGACCAGTATGTGAGAGCAATAACACCAAATGTAACACACCAGCTCCCCGTTTACATTTACATTTACATTTCCAGCATTTAGCAGACACCCTTATTCAGAGCGTGCCAGTCTACTAACTTATTTTTAGCTGATAAACGTACTGATTTTTTTAAGCAGCATTAACCATATTTCAGTCATTATGACTTTAAATATTGCTATATAACTTTAATGGTATCCTTTCTCTACAGTTCAATAAACATATGTACTTATGAACATGTCTGGGAATGAGATCACAGTTGGCAAGATCACCTGACTAATAATGTGATACAGGGTGGGAAGCATCATCATCAGGTGCCACGATCCTTATATATAAAGCCAAAGCACTTCAAGTGTTTGAAGGTTTGCAAAATGATATATCTCTGGCTTCTTGGAATCTTCCTCCACTGGTCAGATATTTCTGCCCAGTCCAATTGCTCATCGCAGGGAGACTTTGATGAGCCTGCATTTATGGCTAATGGAGACATCACAATAGGAGGAATTTTCCCTTTGCACTACAGAGTGGAACTAACAACAACAGCCTACACAAAGAAACCTTTGGCAGCACAATGTCAGGGGTGAGAGTATTTAATTTCCCTTTCACATAGTTTAAATTGAATTGAACAGATATTTGACTGCAATTAAATGTTTGATTTTTATGCTGTCATTTAATTGTATCTATGTATTCTTCAGATTTGATCCTAGAGCACTTCGTTGGGCTCTTGCTATGAGACTTGCTGTAGACCAGATCAACAACAGTACAGACCTTCTGCCCAACCACACACTAGGCTACAGGATTTTTGACTCCTGTGCTACTCCAGTTACAGCTCAAAGGGCAGTTCTGGCTATACTGAATGAGCAGGATATGACTAAGAGTTCAGTGTGTTCCATTAAAGTCCCTTTACTTGCCGTATTAGGAGAATCTGGTTCATCACAATCTATTGTAGTCTCAAGAACACTGCAGCCTTTCAGAATACCAATGGTAAAGTGTTACCAGGTTTTTGCAATGTACAAGAAAGGTGGTTACATGTTCAGTATGGTTTATAGTTGTTGATATATTTAATGGTCTTTCTGAGAAACTGACTATTAAGACTCTTAAGCAAAGTTCTTATTTTATTACAGATAAGCTACTTCTCAACCTGCTCTTGTTTAAGTGACCGGAAACAGTTCCCAACCTTTTTCAGAGTAGTACCAAGTGATGACTACCAAGTGAAAGCCATTGCTCAGCTATTGAAAAGATTTGGTTGGACATGGATCGGTGTGGTCACAGAAGACCACGACTATGGCAGATTTGCTTTACAAGGCCTGAAGCGAGAAATAGAAAACACTGGCATTTGTCTAGCCTACCATGAAATGATCCCAAAAGATTTTAACCAAGAGCGAGTCCTCGACATTCTCAGGGTGATGAGAATGTCCACAGCAAGAGTTGTTGTTGTGTTTTCAGGAGAAGGAGAATTTTACCCTTTCTTAAGAGAATTTGTCACACAAAACATTACAGGAATCCAGTGGATAGCCAGTGAGGCCTGGGTAACAGCTTCAATCCTAGCAGAAACATATCCATTCTTAGCTGGAACAATTGGATTTGCTATCCGTCAAGGCTATGTGCCAGGTTTGAAAGAATATTTGATGACTGTAAACCCACAGAGCTACCCATCCCATCCTTTGGTACAGGAGCTATGGAATCTTCTGTACAGTTGTTCTCCCTTCTCCTCCAGTAAACTGCCTCGCTGCACAGGGAACGAGACACTCAGCAAGGAACATGCATCTTACATGAACACCTCCAGTCCCCGTGTTACATATAATGTATATAAAGCAGTGTATGCCGTTGCTCACTCCCTACATAATCTCTTTCAATGCAAGTCTGGAAACGGGCCTTTCAATAATTCTGCATGTGTGGATTTAGATTATGTTTATCCATGGCAGGTATAGTACCAGCTATAAAAATATATATATATTTTTAATATGGTTCTTTAATGGTACTTGTTTATAGTTTCATATAGTAGAATATAGTGTCACATAAATTATATGTTAATACTGCCATATATTATAATAATTTATTAATAAACCACTTTCCTTACTAAAATATTTATAATAATAATAATAATAATAATAACATTGCCATTTCTTTTTTCAAATCTCCTCCATCAACATTAAAGCTTCAACACTACCTTCAAGAGGTATCTTTCTCGATATCTGGTGAAAATGTAAACTTTGATTTGAAAGGAGATTCAATTCCATCTTATGATCTGATAAACTGGCAAAGACAGCCAAATGGAGACACTGATTTTATTAAAGTTGGGCTTTATGATGGTTCCATGGATGCTGGAAATGAATTGGTTATACAAGACCATGTTATAATGTGGCCTGGCAATCAGAGCAAGGCAAGGTGCACAATTAATATACTTACTTAATGCAATATTTTTATATCAAAATATAATCGTATCAGTTCAAAAGTGTGTAACCTATTAATGGGTTCATGATTCATTCGTTTTTAAGTTTCTTAAAATCCCATATGGTTTTGCATGTTTACTGTCTTCACATCCCTCAGATGTGTGTTTAGGATAATAATAATTATTATTTTATTTATATATTATATGTAAATGTATTTATTAAGAACAGGTGCCAGTATCTGTTTGCAGTCACACCTGTGCTCCAGGATTTAGGAAGGCTGTCCGTCGTGGGGAGCCTTTATGCTGCTTTGACTGTGTACCATGTGACAGTGGCAAGATCAGCAACCAGACAGGTAATGTACAGATATATTCCCACTGTGTTTAAATTTTTCAGTTAAAGAGTCTTTTTTAGCTGAACATAATGCTATAGGTTGTTAAGATTATGTGCATTTATCTCTTCTGGGAACTAAATAATTGTGTTTGTTTTGTGTTAAAGATTCAGTAGACTGTAGAAGCTGCCCTGAAGATTACTGGTCCAATGCTAAAGGAACAGCATGCATCCCCAAGGTTGTCGAATTCCTGTCCCACAGGGATACAATGGGGATTGTTTTGATGGTAATAGCCATAGTAGGGTCGTGCCTTACGGCAACTGTACTGGCCATATTTTTGCAATATCGAGGAACTCCTATAGTACGTATCAATAACTCTGAGCTGAGTTTCTTCATCCTTCTCTCCCTGGCCATGTGTTTCTTGTGTGCATTGATATTTATTGTGGAGCCTACAGCCTGGTCATGCATGCTGCGTCACACTGCTTTCAGCATCACCTTCTCTCTCTGCATTTCTTGTATTTTGGGAAAGACTTTAGTCGTTCTGACTGCATTTACAGCCACCCAGCCTGGAAACAATGTGATGAAATGGCTTGGACCTACACAACAAAGAATCATAATTTTTAGCTGCACCCTTGTCCAAATGATCATTTGTACCGCTTGGCTCCTAGCCTTTCCTCCATTTCTCTACAGAAACACACAGTATCAACATTCCAAGATTATTTTGGACTGCAGTGTAGGCTCAGACCTGGCTTTCTGGTGTGTCCTAGGCTACATTGGCCTCTTGGCCTGTTTGTGCTTCCTTTTGGCCTTCCTAGCTCGCAAGTTGCCTGGAAATTTTAACGAGGCTAAATATATCACCTTTAGCATGCTGATATTTTGTGCAGTGTGGTTGGCCTTTGTGCCTGCATATGTAAGTTCACCTGGTAAATTTACTACAGCTGTTGAAATTTTTGCTATTTTAGCATCTAGCTTTGGTTTGCTATTGTGTTTATTTGCTCCAAAGTGTTATATTATTCTACTAAAACCAGA
>JAVSBV010000103.1:6595502-6652473 GCA_033117975.1 Parotocinclus spilosoma
GCAAACGGTACGTGATACAGATATAATGAAAACATATTTGTGTTCAGCATGTTAAAATCTACTTGTTTCACAAAAAAATTTAGAGGAAACAAAATGTTCATACAAATTTGTTAACCAGTGTTATTAATAATAGCTGGATTATTTAGTAAATTGATTTAAATGTAAAAAAATAATGTTTCTCTTGAATAATCTCAATCAAGTATCTCTCCAATCCCTGGAGTCACACAGTTGTGCATACAGTTGTGCTCAAAAGTTTACATACCCTGGCAAAATTTGTAATGTTTTGGTTTTTAAGAGAATATGAATAATAATACCAAAACCAAAATACCAAAATTGTTCGTGATGCAATGAAAAACTTACAATAACATCAGCTGAAATACAGGACTTTCTGAAGTGGTGAGAAGTGGTGTGGCTGTTTCAAGACGCACAATGAAAGGCCGCCAGAAAAAAGTCATTACTACCATCTGTACTGTGAAACACGAAGGTGGGTAGGTAAAGTTTTGGGGATGTGTGAACTACACAGGCAGAGGGAAAAATTGATGGCAATATGAATGCGGCATTTTATAAGAAAATACTGGGGGAAAATTTGCACTCATCAGCTGTCCATGGAACACACTTTGATGTTCCAACATGACAACGATCCAAAACACAAGGCCATGTTGACCTGTCATTGGCTACAGCAGAAAAAAGTGAAGGTTCTGGAGTAGCCATCTTAGTTTCCTGACCTAAATATCATTGATCTCAAACGTGCAGTTCATGCAAGACAGGTCAAGAACTGGAGGCATTTTGCCATGAAGAAGCTTTAAAATCTGAAAAAATTAAGGGCCTCATTCACAACTAACACAAAGGACTTTAGGCTGTCATTGATGTTAAAGGAGCCAATACCTGGTATTAACTAGAACTAGGGTATGTAAACATTTTATCAGGGTGATTTGGGTAGGTTCTGTTGTCATTGTGATTTCAAAAGTGTAAACACAATTGTTCAATAATAAATGGATTCATCCAACCACTAACCATGAATAACAGAATAGTTCTTGTATTATCACTCGTATTATCTGAAAAACAAAACAAAAAAATAATACAAATTCTGCCAGGGTATGTATACGTATGAGCACAACTGTTTGTGTGGGGTTGCAATTGCATGAGTTCTGAGAACTGAGAAAAATTCTGATAACAAGTAAGAATAGAGGATAACTACATCAACATAAGAATCAATTGTGTCTATGTGTATGGTGTGTAATTAAAGGTTATATTTGCACCCAGGTCAAGGAGTGATCCTGGCTAGAAAGACAACATCATTCCTTTCTCTTGGCTTGCCAGCAGTCAATCAGCAATGCACAAATTCTAACTTTTAACTTTCAATAAACTGACTCTGTCTTTATTGTATTTCAAATGTCTCAAAGGATAGCATGCACTTACATCCCTTGGAAAACTAAGCAATGTATGGTAATTGCTTAATTTGGTTTAATTGTCTGTATTTTCCCTGTGGACTGATATCAGGCGAAAGACATATAGTTACAAACATATAAAACTCTGTCTAGATAAGCTTGTTAAATTTGTGCATAATAAAGTATGTCACACATAATACATGAGTAGCTAGAGTAATAACTACGTATAATTTTCTGGGTTTCTGCATTTATTTACTGCTGCAAACAGCTTACTTTTCTCAGTTGTTTCTGGTGTCCCTGGAACATTTCTGCTCCACCTGGACTTGCAATTACCTGTTAATTGTTTGTTGCTCTTGGGTAATTTACCTCTGATAAATGTGCAGCTGCTCTAACTATACTCTCTTTATTGGAGGTGTGAGGCCCCAGCTCTCATCATTCTTTCGAAACACTCAGACTCAGACACTCAGTCAGGTGATGGCTGTGGGTGGCTGGCTATGGGTACTGGGTCTCCTGAGTAGACCTGCCTTGGTGCACTCTGTTGGACTCACCTGCTCTCTTCAAGCTAAACCATTGTCTGGGAGCTTGTATAAGGAAGGTGATTTAATAATAGGGGGTCTCTTTCCTCTTCACTTTGAAGCCCCTGAACCTGACCACAGTTTCACACATAGAGTGCAGGGAAGTTACTGTAAGGGGTGAGTACGGAGAATTGACAAGCTACTGTTTAATTTTCGTTTGGCATGTGTGTGTGTTACGTTTACTGGCGCTGGTATTGATGATCTATTTTCAAAATGTTTCTTCTTTTGGGTCAGTGCTGATATACGGTCATATGGTTGGCTCCAAACTATGATCTTCACAGTTGAGGAAATTAATATGAACTCAGCTCTACTCCCCAACTTTACACTTGGTTATCTTGCTGCAGATACCTGCTTGGCTGAGAGCACCACACTGAGTGCTGCATTGGCAATGGTGACAGGGCAAGATGAGAGAGTATCTGGGGACCAGTGCACTAAGACTCCAAATGTGCCTGTAATTATTGGTGATGCTCGCTCCTCTGCCTCCATTGTGGTGGCTGATACACTGGGTGTTTTTGATATCCCCATGGTAAATGGCTAATTAAAGAAATTACATTTTGTGATATTATTATTCTTTCATCCAGCTGTGCCTAATAACATGCATGTGTTTATCTGTTGTCTCTCTCACACACATCCAGGTTAGCTACTTTGCTTCCTGCGCATGTCTAAGTGACCGCACCAGATACCCAACATTTTTGCGCACTGTTCCAAGCGATGCCTTCCAGGCTAAAGCAATGACTCGTCTACTGCACCTGATGGGCTGGACTTGGGTGGGGGTCATATCTGGAGATGATGCATATGGGAAAAGCGGAGTGCAGCTACTGCTTCAGGAATTGCATGGATCAGGTGTGTGCATAGACTATTTGGAGATCATCCCCAAGTCTTTTGCGCCCAACAAGATGAGAAGAATTGTGGAGAGAATCCAGAGCTCTACGGCTCGTGTAGTGGTGACATTTGCTATAAGTCCTGATATGGAGGTGTTACTGAGGGAAGTGGTGAGGATGAACGTTTCTGACAGGCAGTGGATTGCCACTGAAGCCTGGAGCACCTCTAGCCAGCACTCTGCTTTGAGCCCTACGTACTTGGCTGGCACTCTTGGTTTTGCCCTGAGGCGTGTTGATATAAAGGGACTGGGCTCCTATTTGACTCAGATAAACCTGGAGGAGTATCCAACTGAGCCACTGGTACAGAGCGTTTGGAAGGATGTGTTTGGGTGCAAATTTGTAGAGCAAACCCAGTCAGGAACTTTAAGACCAGTTTGCACAGGCTTGGAGAAACTAAAAGAGCAAGGGGAAGCTTACTTTGATATAAATTATAATGTGTATAAAGGTGTGTATGCTATTGCAAATGCGATTAAGGACATGCTGGCCTGTCAACCAGGCAAAGGACCATTTGGGAATGGAGAGTGCCCTGATATTAAACAAATAAGGCCAAAACAGGTACATAAAACTACTCAATAACGATTTTGAAATATGCTAAAACAAATTGATGTTATTAAGTGTTTGCATATGTATATTCAGTCAAAGCTATTGTACTGATTATGTGTTGACAGCTTCTGCAATATATAAAAGCTGTGACGTTCACAACGCCAGTGGGTGAGCAGGTCTATTTTGATGAAAACGGGGATCCAGCTGCTTCATATGACATTGTGAACTGGCATATAGGGGCTGAAGGAAAAATAGAGTTTGTGCAGGTTGGTCAATTTGATGCATCAGAAGGACCAAATCAGGGCTTTCAGCTGGACGTCAAAAAAGTGTTCTGGGGAGGGGGCTGGGGTTTAGAGGTAAGGACAATTTGTCTGTTTCACTGCACTCTATGTTTAACTATTAATAACTCTTTCTTTAGACATTGAAAATGTTTATAAAGAAACATAACATAGAACCAGTTTGTCTGTAAAATCAAATTATTATGTTCGCAGGGGAGACAAGTAGAAGAATGCAATCTATTATGAAGCCTTTGTAGTGCCTTTGCATTATGGTGCAATTTTATATGATGCATACTACAATCCCAAAAGTTTTTTTGTGTTATTCTTCACTCCAATTTGTAATATCTCCCTAAAGTTAATGGGGGTTTCTCCTTCAGGTACCAGCGTCTATATGTAGTAAGAGCTGCCATCCAGGCACCAGGAAAGCTGTGCAGAAAGGAAAGCCTCTCTGCTGTTACGACTGTATTCCATGCACATTAGGGGAGATCAGCAATGCTACTGGTACTGTATAGCCATCATAAATATATGGACTCTTTGATGATAAATAATGTTTTATTATTGCATCTTTAAAATTATTTTGTATTACATTTTAATTTAATTCAATTTTGGGTAGTATGTATTTTCCAGGTCTATATTGTCACTTATTAGCAATATTTGACAAAATTTTAAACAAATTTCCTAGTTTGTTTGTTTATTGATTTAGTTAATTTTGGGAAAAGTTAATGCTGTGAATTGACTTGTGTGGTTAAAACTAAATGCATAAATACACACTGCACTTTGAGTATGAAAGAAGAGTACAAATATAGTTATGTAAGCATTTACACCTGGCTAAATATGATTTTTTAAAACTGAATGTAACACAACTTCTGCAGGGATTTTTAAAATAAATTAGTTAGTTAGTTACATTTTGTAATTAATTGTTTTTCTGAAAGAGCAATATTTATATCCATGTAGTTGGAATTATTTAAACAAATATTGATGCTTTTGATGATTTTTAAATTATTTTTCTTTTCAGACTCTATAGAATGTACCAAGTGTCCTGACCGATTCTGGTCCAACAGTGATCATACTAAGTGCATCCCGATGATTGTGGAGTTCCTATCCTTTCATGATAACATGGGAGTCATCCTTTCAGTGCTGTCTGTTGCTGGGGCTGCAGTTACTTTGACTGTTCTGGTTGCGTTTTTTCGTCATCGAGACACACCACTTGTTCGGGCCAATAACTCAGAGTTGAGTTTCCTGCTGCTTTTGTCACTATCTCTTTGCTTCCTGTGTGCACTGGCTTTCATTGGCCAGCCAGCACCTTGGTCCTGCATGTTACGTCATACTCTGTTTGGAATTAGTTTTGTGGTGTGTTTGGCCTGTGTACTCAGTAAGACTGTGGTGGTCCTGGTGGCCTTTAGAGCAACCCTGCCTGGGTCAAATGTGATGCGGTACTTTGGCCCTGTTCAGCAGAGAGCGGGTATTTTCCTTTGCACACTGGTGCAGGTTGGAATATGTGTGCTGTGGTTGGTGCTTGCACCTCCTCTACCAACAGAAAGTGCAGGTGGAGAACGACTGGTTCTGCAGTGTGCAGTGGGCTCAGTGGCAGGTTTTGCGTTAGTACTGGGATATATTGGCATGTTGGCTGCTGTCTGCCTTCTGCTGGCCTTTTTTGCAAGAAAGCTTCCAGATAATTTCAATGAAGCGAAATTCATCACTTTCAGCATGCTGATCTTCTGTGCTGTGTGGATTGCATTTGTACCAGCATACGTCAGCTCTCCAGGGAAGTACACAGTGGCTGTAGAGATCTTTGCCATTCTGGCCTCTAGTTATGGCCTTTTATTTTGTATATTTGCCCCGAAGTGTTATATTATTTTATTCAGACCAGAAAAGAACACCAAAAAGAACATGATGTCCAAATAGGTTAACTATTTTAAAGATATTTAGAGAGATTTTACACAAAGCACTTTGTCAATGGATAGAAATGGAATAATAATGAATTAAGCACATAAATTTAAGTTTTAGATGGACAGAAAGTGGCACAAACATGTATGTAATTAATTATAGGTTTCTTTTTGTTGTGCTAGTAATTCATGGCGAGTCACATTATTACGTCACCCTTTATTTGTATTAATGTGAACGTTGCATTAAATTACGTAATGACATGTTTTATTGTATAATCTAATAATAAAAGGTTCAATAAAAGTGCAAATAAAAATAATTTTCATCACTGACAATGGCTACTTTTCTATTTTTGCTACTTTTATACTTTTACTATTCAAGATATTCATGACATTGAAGTCAAAGAAATAAAAAAATGTTTATGCCCACATAAATTCAACTTAAAATTGAAGTGTTTATGCTTCTTATTGTGGGTATAAAACTATAAAGTTTTGTTATTTGGTCTTTGTAAGTTAAAACAACTGGAAGCGTTAATGTCCTTATTGAGTGTTCATGATAACTTTTAGTCCAGTTCTTGATATTTATTTTAAATTTACATTTTAAATACATTACAATAGGTAATCTACAAAAGAGTCAAAATAAAAATTAAAAAAATTTCAATAATTAGATTAATGTCAACCGTTTAAATAATTAGTTATATAGACTGCTCACAAAAATTGGGGGATATAATTCATTTTGAAAATTGTTTTGTGAGCAGTATAGTTAAAATGAACTTAAACTGTAAATATCTGCCACTGTGGGTGCGTTTTTGAACATGTACCATGTATGTATTACATTATACATTACATACCACACAACAATTAAAAGTTCTGACATTTTTTTTGTTACATGGAGGGGACACCTTGCTGGTTCCCATGACAAAACTGTATTTATTTATTCATTTATTTATCTATTTATTTACAAAAATTGTAAATTCTATTGAAAAATCAAAAGAGTTGATTTAAATAAATATTTGATTTAGGGTTGAGGTTAGGGGTAGGTGTAGCAATAATCGGCTACGGTATGTCAATGGAAGGTTCCCACAAAGAGAAACAAACAGTATTTTAAGTTCAGTCAGTTACAATTGCACTTTAACAATAATGTTCTTTAATCAAAATGGGGAATTGCATTGTTTAATTATTTTCAAACATCAAATATGTGATGACAGGGCATATGATTATTGCTTGTCTGACAGTTTCAGAATCAAATATTATAAATTATGTCACACCATGTCAACTTTGTATTAGAACTTATTTTTGTAGGACAATTAACAAAATGTAAGAGGTTGCACTCAGTTTTAGCTCATGGCCTAACTGATTTCACATCAATTGCCAATTTCCCTTCTAATTACAAATGCAGACATATGTTCAGTAATTTACAAAAAAAACCTAAACAAATTGTGAATTATGTGCATAAATGTCGTAAACTTCAGAAAAACATTTATTTAATTAGAACTCTCTTAATACCCATTTTATAGTTGTATACAATACTACGTCTTTTGTATATTTTGTATTTCTTTTATACACAGATGGTCGCTGACAAATTACGCATGATATGTCACCATAAAGATTACATATAAAGTGTAAGTAGTATTTGAATTAGGTACTGTACTCTGTGATGCAATGCTCTCATATGTTATCCCAAAAACAAAGTAACCTGGGCTCAAGTTCCAGTCTGGTTGGGTGTCACATAATAGCCATGCATTGCCTAGGGAAGACTGGTAGGTGGTACATCAGCCACTGTTAAAACATTGACACATGCGATCCTGAGACGCATCAACTGTGCCAGTGCACTTTGTTCTCTGTGACAGGGATCCAGCCACCCCCGTGACCAAGTCTGCCAGGAATAAAACACAACCCAAATGCAATCCAAATACAAGATATTTTTTACATCATTTATTTGAGATGTATCTCAGCTGTACATTTTAAATCATTGCATTGTTCCATTTTGTGACCTCAATACATATAACATACATACAATTTTGTGTAATTCTCAGATTCTCTATTTTACATTATTGATCCAAAAAGCAGATCATTGATGTCAAACAAGTGAAGCATTCCTTTGACAAAATCATTTTTAGCCAGATAAAACATTGCAATACTAACATAATTGTTTAAAGTACCTTATGGACATATTAAATTCTACATATTTTAACTCATATATAGTGTATATCACTTCACTCTTCATACACCTACTTGGGTGTAAAATTATTTATTGCTATTTCTTCTTAGCTATGTAACATTTTGTCACTATGAGTCTTGCATTAAATACGCAGAAAGGTACATGCACGCGCACACACGCAAGCGCGCGCACACACACACACACACACACACACACACACACACACACACACACACACTGGTGTGGACTTTACATAGATATAACGATTACTGTAGCTAATTAATGCCACACATACACCTAGCCCTAAACCCTAACCTTAGTAAACTAAAGCAATGTTTTTGGCCCTTTGCCTTTTTTAAATAAAATTATCATTGTGGCATTAGGTCCACATGATGTACTATTAACCTGCCCCCCAAAATAACTCATTTCGGTACATTTGCCTACCTTTACATTTAGTATTAGTAGTAGTTAAATTTGTCTGTTATATTTTGTGAACTGTGTGAAATTAGTATTATTTATTTTTATTATTTATAATTATTTACTTTATTGATGAATTTTTATTACTGCTTTATTAGTAATCCGGGGTTCACCAGAGTGAACCACAGACTCACTGGTAAATCCCACACTTTTCAAGGCAGTAACACTACCTGCTGCAACACTGTGACACCATTGGGTTATCATAATGATCATAATTCCTAATAGTAATAATAATTACCACTAATTTTTAACCTTGAGTCCATCACATAATCTGGAAATGTATATTGAGAAATGATCAATTGAAGAAAGCAATAAGTCTATTTTTTCATAGTTTTCTGATAACAACTGATGTTGTATGACTGAAACACACTGCTCACAAAAATTTGGGGATATTATTGCGATACATCCCTAATTTTTGTGAGAAGTGTAGTTTAATTGTTAATGAGAGCACCTCAAGACCTTTATTTTTTCCCCATAAGAAACTTCTTGGTGTTGTTTTCAGGTTTTAATAAAATTATGTAACATTTTGGGACAAATATACAGATCAGGAGGCCAAAACTGGAAGCAAGAATAGCAAAGACCTCTACAGCAACACTGTACTTGCCTGGTGAGCTTACATATGCAGGAACAAAAGCAATCCACACAGCACAAAAGATCAGCATACTGAAAGTGATGTATTTTGCCTCATTGAAATTGTCTGGAAGCTTCCGGGCAAAGAAAGCTAGCACAAAGCAGACAGCAGCTAACAGACCAATATAGCCCAGAACCAAAGAAAAGCCTGTCACTGACCCTGCCATGCACTCTAAGATGACCTTTGCCTCTTGAATGTTGAAGTTCTGATAAGGTAATGGTGGGTTAAGTGAGAGCCATGTGACACATATAATCACCTGAATGCTGGTAAAGAACAAAATGCTCCCCCTCTGTTGACTCGGTCCAAACCACTTCATAAGCGCCGCAGAACCAGGTCTTGCTGAGTGAAATGCTACAAGAACCACAATGGTTTTGACCAAGATGCATGAAATGCAGAGAACAAAGCTAATCCCAAATGCCACTTGCTGTACCTTGCATGACCATGCAGAGGGCTGACAAACAAACACCAGTGAACATAGGAAGCAAAGTTTGAGTGAAAGCAAAAGCAGAAAGCTCAGTTCTGAGTTGTTTGCCTTGACAATAGGGGTCTGCCTGTAGTACACAAAAATGACACCTATAACTGCTGTTGTCACAGCACCAGATACAGCAACAGTTGTCAAGGTGATACCCATGGTGTCGTTGAAGGAGAGATACTCAACCTCTCGAGGGACACATGCACTCCTAAGACTGTTGGACCAGAACTCTGGAGGACAATGATAACATTCCAAAGAGCCTGAAAAAGATAAATATTTAAAATAATTTTTCTATATTTTACCTAATATCTCAAAAAAATTAAATAATTAAAAAAAAAAGTTATGGAATAATTTCTAAATTCTTTGAGACAGGGACCTCACTAATGACAAACAATATTATAGATCAAGCTGGTTGTAACTTTCTTGAATAGCAGTAGGCAGAGCAGCTTTGCTGAATGATCTTTATAATCAACCTTTATTTATTTATAAAGTCTCTATTTATATAGACTTGACTAAAACCCTGATCAGGATTAAGAGTCAGAAAAGTAATTGATTAGTATTCTTCTATAATTTGTAATTTTCAAAAATTCGATCCAGACTGTTGAGTATCTGGACTATTTACTACATCTTTAAGTTGAAACGCAATTCCTAAGGAAATGCATATAACATACTTACAGTGTACACCTCACTGTTGACAGAATAATCAATGACTCCCTTGATTTTATACATGGCATGCAACCTGATATTATAACTAAGTTCCTTATTTTCTTCAGGCAATATTCATTATACAAAAATCCTGGCAACATGATGAAATTGCCACAACCTTTTCCATCATAGCAAATAAATAAATCCATAAATTCATCCATTGTCTTCCACTTAATCCACACGGGGACTTGAGCCAGCCGGCGCCCACTCGGCAAGGAACAACCCTAAAGGGGGCGCCAATCCCTCATAGGGTTCACAAGCACAAACTACAAGCCACTTTAAAGACACCTATTAACCTAACACACATGTCTTTGGACTGTGGTAGGAAACAAGAGTACCCAAATTTAAACCAGTGCAGTCCCTGGGATTGAACCTGGCACTTTCTTGCTGTGAGGCAGCGGTGCTACCCACCGAGCCACCGCAATGCCCCATAAATAAATGAAACCATTATTTGTTTACTAGCTGAACTGATTGTCATTTTCAGTTAATGATTCTATGATTTTTAACTCAACTCAAGTCATTCCATATTTTCACTCTGCTTTATCTGGAAACAATTTGCCATTAATTCAAATTATTTAATTTGCTTGATGTATGCTACACAAAATCACAGTCTTCAGCTATTGAAAAATAGCTGCTTGGTATCACATGTGTGATTTGTATATTTACGACAAAACTGGCTTAATGTCCCATAAGTGTTGCAAAAATACACATTTTTGCTATGAATATGGCATATTAACATTACAAGTTTAGTTCCTACCCAAAGCCTTATTTTTTTCTTATTTTTTTAGGTACTTACAGTTATGTAGGGTATGGCTGTACTAACAGGGCTTACATTTGGAGATACATTATTTAGTTATAATAATAAATTTATTGAAGTTGCTGGGGAAAATTATTTCAATAACTATTAACTCTTCCATCTTAAAGCTTCCTCACTGTAAATACTGAATGAGCCTCCATAATTAATTGAATAGATAATTTGACTTATATAATGCCCTGGATTAATCTGATTTATAGCCTGTTTATTTAGTGGTCTTAAATTTCCTTAAGGTCATTTTCAATTTAATATGGCCAAACTGTAGGCTTTGAGTTATCTATTTAAAATGAGCATGCTTTTAAATAGCTGAAAAAAACCCTACTGTCTCCAATTGTTTTACCATATACAGCATATATAAAATCAGGCTAATGAGATAAATGTACTTTACTAATATCTTTCTATTTGACTGTGCATTTCTTAATTTACCATGTAATTATTTTGGATTTGTGTTTTTGTTATTATTGTTTTGTTGTTGTTTTTTGTTTGTTTGTTTTGCTTTGGTTTTTTTTACATGTTTATGTAAGTCTATGGAAGACTGTAGCAGTCTAACCTTAAAATTTAATGAAATAAGTCATTTTGGGCAAAGCCAATGTACTAACACATGCACATAAGAAGAAGATCTGGATATCACTACAATGGCAGCAGGTGCTTTGTGATTTGTGATTTTTTTAAATTTAACAGGTAATCAAAGGGCTGGAGAACATAACATTAATATGCTTTTAAAGTTTACTGCAGGTTTGGGCATCTCAGGAAAAAAGAGCAGATGGTCCAACCCTCACAGAGCCCTGAATTCAACATCATTGAGTCAGTCTGTGATTTTATGAAGAGAAGCAAGTGAGACAATTCAAGTAATTTAAATATATAAAACCTAATATTTATAACCTAATATTTATATCATCTCCTGTGATGATAATAATACACACTCACAAAAAATAAGGGAATATTTAATTAGGTGATATTTCATTAAAGTTGCACTGAATATGAAGTAACTTCAATGGCAAAACACTGGTGGTGTTTTCTGGTCACAGAACCTTCTGTGGAGATAACCCTACTTTGTTTTACTTCTATGTAGTTAATATAAACAGACATTTTAACCACTTTCTACAATGCAATCTGAAGAAAGTAATGATACCTGTTACATTGCTGAATTCACCTTCAGAGCAAGGCAGACAGTCAAAGCAGCACACTGGCAGGCCCTTTTTCATGGCTTTACGTGTGCCTGGAGGGCATTCAGAAGTGCACACAGACACAGGCACCTAAAATCCATAGAGACCTGGTAATCAGGACTTCTGAAAGTTCATATTGTTTGTTTGTTTATCATGTTACAGTGAAAGACAAACAAATGATAATGAATTCAGCCTATACTAAATTATCATGAAACACTAAACAGTCAAAATAAATCATGAATCATGAGTGTAAAATAATCATTAAACAACTAAAACATATACACCACTTACTTTGATGACCATATCATTTTAGCACAGCATAATACTTTTGTCTGTATTAGTGTTTTATCTCTGAACTCTCTGTACTAATATGTATGCCATATTCATATTATAAATACTGACCTTGTTTAAGTTTCCTGGCCAAGTAATAGCAGATTCATTAATTAAAAGCTTGGATCCTTCCATACGGCCAATGGGAACATATTGAAGTGTACCTCCAGGACCTTTCTGCCAGTTCACCAAGTCATATACAGCAGGAATCTCTCCATCCTGAAAATAGAACTTCTCTCCTGTCTGAGTTATGAAGTTCACTTGCTTAAGGTGCTCCAGGAGCTAGGATAATAATAATAATAATAATAATAATAATAATAATAATAATAATAATAATAATAAAGAGAAAGCTTGGGAAGTTTGGAGCATTACTTGTTCACCAGTAAAGATGTGTGGAGAGGAGCAGCCTGGGGTTATGCTGGGATTAGAGCCGTTAGGTACAGTGCATCCCAGTACAGAGTGAAGTGCATGAGCAGCTGCATAAACAGCAAGATACACATTGTAGGTGGCTCTTAAATTGGAGACATCTGTAATGTCATTCTCAATTTCCTCCAGGCTTTCTGACCCATTACAGAGTGGTAAGCTGCTCAGAAGGCTTTGATCTGGATTGCAAGCAAACATCCTCTTCCATAGTACCTTAAGTATTGTGTCTTGGGGGTAACGAGAGGGATGAAGCTGCAAGAGGTGTTGTTTAAATCCTGGAATAGGTGCACTACGAATAGCCACACCGAGTGTGCCTTGAGCGATGGTGTAGAGTTTTGGGTTGCTCAGGAGACTGCTACTTGTACTCCAGATCTCACTGGCTAGAAACTGGCGATCTATCACATTTTTACGAACAAGTTCAGTTAGGAAAACCTCTACATCCACATACAAGGCAAATATCATGATTACTCGAGCAGAAGAGCTCTGTACCGCTGAGACAGCCTGAGCCACATCTTTGGCTAGCCTCTCCCGTAAGAGAGTTTTAACAAATGCAAGGCAGATCCCAGTACCTTTAGTCTCCTCCTGAAAGACCTGTACTGCCAGAAGTCCGTAATCATTGTCTGCCACCACAGCACCAACCCAGGTCCAGCCAAAGCGCTTAGCCAGCTGGGCCATAGTACGTGCCTGGTACATGTCACTAGGGATGGTTCTAAAAAAGTTGGGGTACTCACGTCTGTTGCTAAGGCATACACATGTGGCCAGGTAGCTAATCTGTGGAAAAAAATGTCAACATAATAGGCAGAAAAAGAATAACAGCATAATGAAAGTTCAAAATCAAGGTTCAAGCAGTGCAGATATGCTGAATTTGAATTATATATCTTTTTTTCAGAATTAAATTTTTCAAAAATGATTCAGTCACCAGACTGTAATGTTTTTTCTTTTTTCAATTAATTAACTGCAATTAGCACTGTACAGCTAATTATCAAAATACAGTACAGAATAATCAACATTCCACATTGATACTTTGCTAATTCTTAATTTGGCTTCAGTCTCTTTGCCATCACAATGAACTCGCCATAAATTCATTATCTAAATGTGCATTTAACATGACACTTACCATCGGTACATGAAGTGGGCTTAGAGCTTTGGATAGGATGATGGACTGTGTTGAAGAAGAGTCACCAATGATGAGTTTGGCAGGTCTGATGCTTTTACAGGTGCCGTTCCCACCGCTGATCATGGACATGGCTGCTCTCAGGCTGAATGGGTAACGCAAGCAGCTGTCCATGATACTATATCCAAGTCGCACACCGGGCAGCAATGCAGGATTTCTATTTATCTCCTCCACTGCAAACACGACAGCCTGAGCCCACTGTATGGGGCTTTCCTGAAAGCTAACCGGAAAGCTCTGTAAATATTGGAAAAATAATCAATGAAACAATATATATACATATATAAATTCTATTTAAGATTAATATATAATATTGAAAGCTAAAACAATAACATACAAAAAAGAATTAAAATAAAAATAAAAAGAAATTAAAAATAAAAGAATTGGGACATTAAACATATCGCAGTTGTCTTCCCTTCAAACAATGTAGCTGCGGTAGATAAATGATACCACACTCAAACAGCACTGGAGTACTTTCTTTCCTGTAAAGCACTAAAAATGCTTTGAAATAGAAGACAGAAGAGGGGATGATTGAGTCACATGGGTCAATGAGTTCACATAGCGCAGCATCTGTAGCACATTTTGAGACCTTAAGAGAACTGTCATACACAAATCATAGAGTTTAGAGTTTATATATATAGTTGCAGTCAAGGTTTGTAAATGTACATCTGCATACATATAACCTTTGAGGTAAATCATTCACCTGTGTACTGCTGTCAGCTGCACTGGAAAATTACACAAGAATGAAAAGGTACAGTAAAAAGATTTAAAACAGCCCAAGTTGTATGACATGAGCAAGCATAGAAAGAAGGTCCAAAGAACAAATGTAAATTAAAAATATCACTATGGTTTCACACAAATGCTGTCAACTTGTGTCACATTCTGTGTAGGCATGTGTAACGTTATAACTTTAAGTACTTGGGACATTAGCCAATAAGTTAAGGCAAGTGTTAATTAGGTGGATCAAAGCAGCTTTTAACAGTGATAGCACAAAAAACTAAGCAATGTCCAGTACCACCTGCAAATAGAAACTATAATAAAATCATTAATAGACACATTGGAATGTTCTAAAGATGCTACAGAAACACCATGGCTCAGTTAGTCACTCACTCAGAGCAGGATGGCAGGTATGGTTTGTTAGTGAATCTCAGGTCAAGGTTCGGAGGCAGAACATAGAAATTGAAGAGTCCCCCAATGACTACATCCCCATCCTGTGAGAGACCCACAACATCCAGATGTGGTGCAGTGTCTAGATAAACGCAACTCTCCTCAGATCTCACCAGTACAACCTGGCACTCTACTAACAGTAATAAAGCCAGCAGGGGCTGGCACATCAAAAACACTGACGCAGACATTAGCACTAGTACAGCCTCACTCCTCTACTCTTCTCTGACTGCACAACTCATATCTTTTTCTATTGCTCACTAAGTCCTAAGAGAGCTCAACAAAACACATGGACCAGCATGTGTTCCAAATCACACCTCCTGCTGCCAGGTCCAAAAATTAGAGATAATTGTTTAATACTTAACCTAATCATCCCATGGCTGAGTGGAGATGCTGGAGGCATTTAGAAAATGAGTTGTGTTTTATACTACATGATATGTTTATTGCTGCACAATTCAACTGTTTCAATTGAAAAAAGCAACTCTGACAAAACACCACAATGTCACATGTCCAAAATAAGTGGCCTCAGAAATTAGCTCTGATTTACTGTGGCATGGCTGCTACAAGATTGAATATGCTCTGTGACATCTGGCTTCACTTCCCCAGGTCTACACATCCAGGTCATGTAAAATAAGACAAGACTCATCAGACTAGACAGCCTTTATATGCCCATAGTTAGCGCTCTCTTTAGTCTGCTGCCAAAAAGCATTACACTCAACACATTGTGATGGACTGTGTGATGTGACACATTCCTCTTGTTATCAGCATTAAGGTTTTCTGTGACTTTTGCTGCATTTGTCATCTGTTGGTTTGGACCAGACAAAAATACTATTTTTGCCCATACACATTATTGAGTCTTGGGTGCTCAACATCGTGTCAGCTTTATGTACTGCATTGTACTGTATTGACCTGCTTCGGACCACTGTCTGTAGGTGGTAGCCTAGCAGTTAAGGTACTGGAAAACGGACCAGACGGTTCAACGTTCAAATCCCAAATCTGACAAGATGCCACTGCTGGGCTAAGGCATTTAGCCTACAATAGCTCTGATTGTACGACCGTATCAGTTCCAGTAATTCAATATGGAAATGGATGTCTGCTAAATGCTGTACATATAAATGCATTCACAACTGCTGTTTAGGAGCACCCTAGAAGACTTGCTGCTTAAGAGATGTGCCACCTTGCCATATTTGTTAGGTCATTATTAATCACTGAGTCAGGTATGGCTGCAAGGACTCTTTGAATGCTGTTTACCTGTATATTCCAGACATGTGAAATTGTAATGAGAATAAATGTATTTTCTCAGTGATGTATGTTTGGGGTATGTGGGGTGGTGTTGGTACAATCAGAAACTGTCCCCCTATTGGACAAAATATTAAATCGCAATATCATTTTTGGTCTGTGTTCTGCATGACAATATCATGTGATAGTAGACCCCCCTCATTCATCTCCATATCCCTCCTATGATAAATGATTGGCATCGTGGCCAGTGTGATGTGATGCTTTAGGTGTAAACTGCACTATGTAGAATAAGAGCAATGCTCAGTGTAGCTAACCTACAGTGTGTAAGGTAACATGATTGCATAAATATCAAAACTGATATCAACTGTAATTGATTATATTCCATAATATTGTAATTTATTCAGTCATTTAATCTTATTCTTACAGCCGCAAATCAGTATGGAAAATAAACATTCAAATACATTCTTACATTTACTCACTCATTTGTTGAAACACTAGAGATCCTCTGGCCCATATTTTCTACACAGAGACTCTGTGTTGTCTCTGCTATTTCTTGGATCCTGCTTTTGTACCAAGGCATCATTATAATTTAATTAAATAATTAATTGTTAGGAAAATTGCCCCATCTCAACTTTTATAGAATGTGTTGCAGGCCTGAAATGCAGAAATTGATGTTTATTAACAAATTAAATTAAGCTGGCCAGATAAAACATGAAATATCTCAGGTCAAAGTAAAGGTATATACATTTTCCATACTGTCCCAAGGAGGGAGTTTTTAAAATCGCACTGAAACCCTAAGCTTATTCATTTGTGGCTGTGTGTGTGCCCAAATATTTGTAAAGCTGCTTTGAGACAATGTTCTAATGCTCTATTATATATACTGTCTCTCTCTCTCTCTCTCTCTCTCTCTCTCTATATATATATATATATATATATATATATACACATATATATATGTATATATATATATATATATATGTCAAAGTTGTTCGATTACACAAATGAGAAGCATTATCGTGATTGAGATGTAAGTAACATAATAATGGGGGTACTACAGGGCACATGGGAACACATACAGTAGAGTGTATGGTCATTCAAGACTGCCAAAAAGCACTGACAGTGATGGGGCATCGTTAGGATAAGATTGTCCAGCAGTTTTTGTGGGAACCTCGGCCACTCGCTCCAAGGCAACAGGAATTTTATAGTTTGCCGGACGTCTTCCTAGTACATTCCAAGCATGTTCTACGGGATATGTGTCTGGAGAACGTAAAGGCCAGTCCATGTGTTTGATTCCTGCCTCCTGAGCATGTTGGTGATGTGAAGCGCACAGTGCGGTCTTGCGTTATCGTCATTGAACAGAAAGTTCAGAAAGAAACTGTTCCAGCATTGGGTACCACTATATGGTGCACTATATGGACAGCAGGCAGCATTACATTTTTTTGACGAAGTCGAACTCGGTACAACCATCAATGCTGACACCAGCCCTAACCATGTTTCCACAACCATAGAGTCCTACAAACTGAACAGGGACTCATCAGAGAAAAGTCGGTATTCAACACATAAAGGAATGCATACCATTGGCCGCCAAGGATACAGGCAAACAGGATGGGACAGATTTCTGGTTTTGCATCTAATTTGCTTTATAAAACAACTTTTACATTTAATTAGTTTTTCTGACGTTGTTTAATAAAAACAACAGATAAGATGCATTTTAATAGTTTTGTATTCTTTTAAAAACATTCTCAATTTTGTATTAGCAGTGTATTTCTTTTCAGGCAAAAGCTTTAAAAAATGGAGAATGGCAGGAAGCATGCAAATGCCTCACAAAACGTGCTAATCTGGTTTCTTATAATTCATGGCACACTAGCCTTGTATGCAAACCAAAGCATCCTGTTTTACAATCACTCATACTGGTGAGAGTTGTGGCAGATGGTACCAGTACATCGCAGGGTTCCAGCCCAGGATGCACTTTCTCAAAATGATATTGTTACCACCCTTGACTTCACTTTTTTACATTAGCAAAAACATGACTATATCAACATTGGTTTAAACATAGTTTAAATATTTGCATACCCATAAACGCTTATACAAATTACATAATACAGAATAAACTGATTTGTGTATTGAGTTTGTTTACTGTTATGTATAAACAGTATATGAGTTCATTATATTTAAAACAAATAATACATAAAGATGTAACATTTTGGAATAAAAGCTTTGATTCAGTATTTGAAGAATGTTTTATTGCATTAATAAGAAATGTCCATGTCTCATAAGTAACCATAAAAGGACAAACTGGACGTCCTTTAACACATCATTAAAAAGGTGCAACTTGTATAGTGATAATTCTAGTTTGCTACTTCCCCAGGCTTTACGTTAACTAATGTAAAATGCTACCTTTTAAAAAGAAAAAACAGACAACATGTTGTCTTTTTGCTATCTGTATCAAAACAATTACAAAAATAAAATTACAACTTTCTCTATGAACTGCTGTTTATAATTGGTAAACTCATGCTTAAGAAAGAGAGCAAGCAAATTAGAGCTGATAAGTTCTTGTTTCTTCAGTCATATCACTGTGTTCATGTAATAAAGGTTGATACAAAATTAGGGCACAGACAAACACATCTATGTTTCATCTGTGCATAGTCATGCTGGACATTTCACATGCTCTAACACCACAGATCATTTTAGACTCAAACCCATAGGGTCTTAAATAACGGCAAATTTGCCAAAGTTTACGTAAATGTGTTAATGTGTACACAAACAACAATTTACATTAAAAGTGAACAAACAATATATATTTCACATTGGAAGCGCCTCTAATATCTAACTGTTAACTAACATTAAAAAGACGACAAACAGGATACAAAGAAAAAAAATTACAACCATCACTAGACTTTGTGATTTTTTTCACAACAGTTATTGCAAACAATACATTTATAAGAATGACCTGAACTAATTTGATATATCTAATATCAGATCCATGCTGGCCCGGATATATTGTACTATTTACACAATTCTTTGAAGTAAATCATTTTTTTGGACTGGTGTTCATTATCGTTAAAGAAAGACTAGTAGACTTAAATTTGAAGCGTGCAAGTACAGCATTATGGACTGATTGTTTGCACATCATCTGCAAAAAATGCAGTAGTACATATTATGCATATAGACAAACAGGATAAAGACTTTTAAATTCTAAGAAGAAAGTAAACTTCAGGCTGAGACGGGTTGTGAGAATTAGACAGAACTTCAGTGCTATCCATTTTACACTGATATTGGGAGCCATAACATTTGGTGCAGGACCCCTCGGGCAAACCACGGTCCTCCAGTCCTACCTGGTCAAAGTAGCCAGCAATATAAGAGCCAGTGGAATGTCTACTGGTGAAGGGATTTTTAGAAGAGGATGTGTTATTGCGAAGCACTACAGAAGTGGCACCTCCTGCAGGTTGTAGTTTGTATGTCTCCTGCTGTTTTTCTCTGGCACGATTGGCAATGTGACGTACACGACTTTGACTACGGGAGGATAGCCTTCTTGAGAGATAAGGAGGAGGATCTTCTTGGTCCTTTTTAGAAACTACAGAAGTCAGTGGAACTGAATAGACTGCTGGCTGAGATTTGGAAGCTTGCTGAAATGGAAATGGAGTGGCGGTGGAATGGGAATCTACCTCTTCTAAGCTAACCAGTTTGCGAAGTTGTTCTGTAAGACGGTCTGGAGGCTGTGACTGACTGGCCTGGCCACACTTCTGTCTCTGATCGCGCATGGCAGGAGTGACAAAGCTGCGGCTGATGACCTTGTATTTGCTCTGGAAGTTGCAAGAAATGTCCTCAGAGGTCAAGTCACCCAGACTCTTGGATTTACAAGGAGTTGGATCTTTTGGAACTGGTGACCTGACAAGGTATATTCCACGGTAGCCCTCAGAAGTGGTTGGCTTCAAAGTCTGGTTTTGTTGCAAAGCTTTAATGTTTTTCTTTTGGAAAACAAGACTTTCGTTATCAGAGGCAGACATGCAGGAGTAGTTTAGTGTTGAAGAGTTGTTGTCTTTAGACCTCAAAAGACATTCTGTAGAGGAAAAGCCATTCTGAAAGTGCTGTGTATTGCAAGTCAAGCCAATCATGCTCCGAGTCTCTAAGTGTCCCTCACTGTATGCGATGTTACTGTATTTAGCAGGCCAAAATTTTCCAGGGGCAGTTACATCTGTACTATTACAAAGCAGGTTATGCTGTGACAGGTAAGATGGACAGGCATGCGGATGCAGAGTGCTGGAACAAAGAGGCTGGTCTAGTGAAGGTCTGTGAAACGGTGATTGTGTTGGATGGCTATTTCCACTGGGTATAGTTAAAGTTTTGTTTGGAGAGGAAGACAAATCAAAGGAATTAGATTCCCCCTGACGTAATGGTGGTTTATATCTTGTTTTCTGGAGTGTAGAATGTTTATTTAAGAACTTATTGTCACTGATCCACTGTAAGTCTGAATGTGAGGGTCCCAAAGCCAGGTTTGCATCCACATCATCTCCATCTACATTGACCTCAACTTCCATTAAACTGCTGCTAGCTGAGTTATAACAGAGAAGGAAGTGGTCGGAGTCTGTGCTGTTTATTAAGGTTTCTCTGTTACCACCACATTTCCAGTTTTCAGAAAAAACAGTGGACTGGTGGCCTGCCTTTGTATTAAGCATCTGTTCCCCATTGTTATTTCTTACCAATCCAAATGGAGCCTTAGTGAGGGAGGAATCTCTGTGACCGACTGAGACCTTACATTTAGACGTGTTCTGTAAGTTATTGCAAACAGTCTTAACATTAAGGTCATACACAGAGGCAGAAGAGAGCTCTTGCTCATCTAGAATTGTAAAGACAGCTGGTTCAGTAGTCTCTGGACTAGAAGGGAGGTGTCTTTCATGAGACTGTAGTGCTTCCTGGGGTAAGCTTTTGTTCAGTTTTAGTGGCGTGCTAGAGACTTGATTGTTGATAGGTGCCATGGACACTTGGGATGGTTGTGACACTGATGATATATTTAGGTCACTCTTCTCTCCTGTAAGTTCAAACTGACCTATTAGAGCCGAAATGGACCCACATGTGTCATCTTCATTCCTCAGGGATACAGCATCAATGAGGCGAGAGAGAACACTATCCTGACGTGACATATCAGTCTGCTGGTTGGACTGACACAGTGTGGGTGAAGGTGGAAGTATGGCATATGTACCTAAATAGATAGCAGTTTGGGATGTTTTGTTTTTCGGAGTTTTAGTAGTTTCACTTTGATGGCTTTCAATTTTCAAACTCGCATGGCAGTCATCTTGGTCCAAGGGAAACAAATGATCCTCAGTAAGTCTTTCAGAAGGAGCTTTGGTTTGAAGGGAGACATGTCCATGTCCTTCTGTTAGCACATTGTCAGTGCTAGTTTCACCATACTCTCCTATGTGCAGGTAGGAGGTCTTGTCTTTTTCTATAGGCTCAGCCTCTGTCTTTTTGACGTGGTCTATAGATATGGCAAGTTCATCACAAATCTTGTTTTCAGCATTTCTGATAAGGAGATCCGCAGAAATAGGCATGGGTCTCTCTGAAAAGGTATCTGTGGAAGAAACATTCAGTTAAGAAACATTGTCAGCAACAGTGATAAAATAAAGCTCACAAAACTTACACTAACACCAAACGCAACACAATCCACTCTGGTCACAATGACAAATGGAATGTGCCACCGATTAGTGAGAGGAAGGGTTTAGAATGAGACTATGTAGACAACATAAACCAATGTAACAATGTAAAAATAGCTACATTGGAAAACATTATATTTTTTGGTATGGGTTACAGACAGAGCACGATCCTAAATATGTCATAGATGGGATGCCAGTTCATCACAGGGATACCAGGGTTCACTGTTGTGGAATCAAGAGATGATTCCTAACTGACCTCCTCTCCCTCAGACACAGTCAATGGTTTCTCCATATGACACTCAAACTGGCCAAAATGCACCATCGGGGCTTGCGGTTCTGGGATAGTGATTTCGACTGCCTCACCACCTTAACTTCTATAACATGATTTGATAATCCTACTTTTTCTTCTTAACATAAAAGTGACAATAATAGGATCTAAAAATAAAAATTATATCAGTGGAAATATGAATGTTTGAATGAGGCGACCCGAGCAAGGATTGTAGATTACCTGTGGGGGTTCCTAGTCAGTTTCTACTATAAAGAGGAACAGTAGAGACAGAACAAGACAAAGGCAAGTTAAAGTAATAAGGAAGAAAAGACTGCATGTCTGTTTACTTCAAAGCATTTGTTAATGCAGGATAGGATAGGATGTTTGTAAAACATACTATAAACTGCTGAAACAACAATTGAGCATTCTTATTGTAATTGGTTCCAATTACCATTGTGTTTACACATGAATTACAACTGATGGATGTATATGACACATCTGTACCATACTACATGAATCCCTGTATTTTAGTTCCTCAGTTTTGCTGCTCCTCTAATACAGTCTAATCTTACAAACTGTAATTTGTTATTCAGTACTTAATCTATTTAGTACTAATATATTTTCAAAAATAAATTTACTGTTTTCATTATTGCTACCAGTGGCTAGCACTGCATCTCCAATTAACACTGATTGTATTATTGCACTAAATTGGCTAGTAAAACATACATTTCTATTAATTGCTTAATGTGTTTGCTTGTTTGTTTGACTAGGTGACTACAACTGGTCTACACAAGCATACTGGTAGATCCACTTGCAACTTAAAAGTTTAGAAAACCACAGTAGAAATCTTGTCAAAATCTACAGTTTTTTTTATTTTAACTACAGTATATTTAATTTCCGAAATGTTAGCCCAAATAACATTAGATACTCACTTACAACTGATTTAATTTTATGAAATTAAACTGCTTGTTAAGCAGTTGCTGGTTAAATCATGATTATAATCACTTGCTGATATCACATTTTCCCTACATCATAAGTGTATTTTTGTACCTCATTACAAGCCATAAATTGTCCCAATTGCCTGTACCAATGTTTTTGGAATGTGTTGCAGGCCTGAAATGCATGAACTGATTTTATTAACTAATAAAATGGAAAAAGTTGACCAGACAAAAGATTAAATATATTATAATAAACATAATATTATACTGTCTGTGATTAAATAAAAGTCAAAGTAAATGTAAGAAACACTTTCTCCTTTGTTTTCACTCAAAGTCCTTGAATGTTGAATGTTGAAGTTCTGACCATCCTTTGTGGATCTCATGTAATCTGCTCTGTTTTCTACCCCTATAAGCAAAACCTTAGTTCTAATTAAATAAATATATAGTATATATGATCGATATATCATTAGTTGGGTCAATGACTGGCAGTGCTATATGTTTCCTTAAGAACCAATGTTTTGCTTATATGGATACAAATAGAGTGCATGGACTATCTGGGATTTACAAAGGATGGTCAGGACTTTCATTCAAGGACTTCCTGAGTGAAAACAAAGGAGAAAGCTGTATGCATACATGTCACATAGGCTCTTAAAATTTGCATTTTCTATCCCATCCCAAATGGTTTTGATTTGAGATTGTACTAAATTCAATTAGTACACCAACCAAAATGTTTTTTTTTTATTTCAAAAGTAAATAATTTAACCTATGTGTTTCAGTGGCTTAACATTGGATAGCTAGTTACTAAATTTAAACTGGTTATTAAACTTACCAGTTATAGTGTCAGCACCAGATTCAGGTGTGTTTTGTAGAAACTTATCTAGTGGCATAGAGATTGGGCGATGTTGGAGGACCATCCTTGGACCTGCTATCTTATCTTTAGCTTTTGGCTTGAGATCACCACTGCTGTCCTCCCTGTTCAGCAGTGTCTCAGACAATACCATTTTAGTCTTCTTGCGGCCTTTTGCTGGAGCACTAGCAGTCCTCCGTAGCAAATGGTTGGTTACAGAGCGCTTACGTGGTAAACCACCAATTGGTGTGTCGACAGAGCATTTGGAACCCCTGCTGAACAGGCCACGGAAACCACGTAATTGATGACCCTGGGAAAAGGACATAGGACAAAGTTTTATATGTTTTTAATAGATTGGATACATTTTAAACCAATGTAAGTACACACACATTCAAATAAACACACTAACAAGACAGCTGCAGCACTGTCATACAGTAAGCACAAATATGTTTAAGTATATAAATGTGTGTGTGTGTGTGTGTGTGTGTGTGTGTGTGTGTGTGTGTGTGTGTGTGTGTGTGTGTGTGTGTGTGTGTGTGTGCATGTGTGTGTGTGCAGTAAATCTTAATTTACAGAACATTTTTTACAGACACTTAAGGCTAATAAAGAAAAAAACTCTGAAAGAATGTGCATCCATTCTTACAGAGAGCCCATGATGGGAGCACATGCATTAACTGATTATTCATGGTTTATTACGATAAATCCTTTTGGCTTATTTGTGAGCAGTTCTTCTTTGTTACCTACAAGTGTCGCCAAAATCCACTAAAACACACATATATAAATATTCCCAAATACAGACAAGCAAAATTCACATAAAACAAAAAAGCATATAAACTTAAACTTTTAAACAATGAATAATGCAGTGTGTAGTAATCCTAATTTCAATGTCACACTGATTTACACAGCATCATGCAGTGCCATGCAGCAGACTTAGTACATTGATATACCTTGGTGGCTCCTAGTAAGTGCAATATGGTATAGCTGGGATTGAGGACTAGGGGACTCCACTGAAAAGTAAAAAAGTTACAAAAAAACAGTAACAAAGTAAAAAAGTAAACAAAATCATTTTAGTCAGAGCTGTAGCAAATTGTGCATTTTTTCACATTTAATAAACAATGAAATCGCTGGCTGCTGGTATATATATATACACAGCGTTCTGCTCACAATGTTATTCTAATTTAAGAAGGTTGCACAATTACTGCTAAACAATCTGATCCTGTCTATGCCCCATCTCTGTCAGTGTGCTTTGGCTGTTTTGGGTAGGTGGGTGGATGGATGGATGGATAGATGGATAGATGGACAGATAGATAGACGGACGGACGGACGGACGGACAGATAGATAGATAGATAGATAGATAGATAGACAGATAGATAGATAGATAGATAGATAGATAGAACCTATTAACAGCCAAGGTTCTGTTGTCTATCCTGTAAAGGTCTGTGTGTCATTTCAGGGATACGCCTCCTCAGTCCATCACTGACCCACCACCAAACTGGTCATGCTGAATGATGTTGCAGGCAACATAATGTTCTCCACATGTCTTTCACATGTGCTCAGGTGAAACCTGCTCCCGTCTGTGAAAGGCACAGAGCACTACTGACGAATCTGACAATTATGCAAATGCCAAACTAGCTCCATGGTGCTGGGCAGTGAGCACAGGGCCCACTACATGACGTTGGAACTTATTTCAGCCTCTTGAAGTCTGTTTCTGATTGTTTGGTCAGACACATTCACACCAGTGGTCTTCTGGAGGACTCTGGCTGCGTTCATCCAGTTCATTCTTGCACTAATGAGCAAGTACAGCTCCTTGTCTTCTGTATTCAACTACATTGTTTTACTCAACCTGGTACATGGTAGTAGTAGTAAAGCTGACCCCACTCAACTGCAAAACTAGTCAAAAATCAACCAGAAAAAAACAAGGAGGGACAAAATGTCATTGGTCTACACCTAAACTATTCTTCTTTTGGGAGTTGTCTCATTGTTGTTCCTTTACATACAGGTATGTTGCTCCTCTCCTTTGCATATATTGCTAATTTATTTGACACCAAAGCAGCTGAAAAATGATTGTCCCCAAATATGATTGAACTGATCAACTGTGATTAAAGACATTACCTACAGGTTTAGGGAAAGGCTGGACCAAACAGTATAATTCAAGTTTCACTCACCTTGCCATATATATCATTCACTGAAATGTGGACAAAAATGGATGCCTCTGTCATTCCCTCCAGATACACATGTCTGTAACCTGTAACGTGGCACAGAGCAACAGCCAAACGTAAAGCTCATGATTGCAGGCAATGTTTATATGAAATCAGATTTAGAATATAACTTGATTTGCTTCAAAATAATCATTATGTAACAACTTCCAAGCCATGCCCACTTTGTATTCAAAAACTTTTTTGTTATCTCAAACCCAGAGGGATTGTGCCACCCACGGAAGAGATCATGATCACCTTCATCTAGCACTCAACAGCAGACAAAATAATTCTCTCTCACCTGGCATGAGGCTGCTGAAAGCAATTGTTCTCTGGCCCACAAAGTCTCGGCCAATAGGATCATGGTCCCACACCAAGAAGCGTACTAGTGAAATTTCAGGCATGTGCAGTGTGAAAGATAGTGTCTCTTCCCACACAGGGTTAAAGCCTGTATTAGAAACCACAAAGTAAGTTAGTAAAATACAAATAGCATTTACTATGTGCACAGTGGTGCTTGAGCATTACTGAACCCTTTAGAGTTTTCCATTGACGACAACTAACGACCCATCTCTGCACTGGCTAATGTTCATGTTCATGAGTCCCTCTATTCGATGAGACCCTTGAACAGCATTATTGTAAGTGACTTGCAAGGATAATAAGTTGCAAGGAGAAAGTCACTGCAAAAAATATTGCTCTATTGATCTATTTTTTAAAATTAGACGTATTATGTCTGTAAAAAGGAAAACATTGAATCCCAGCATAAGTATGAATATTATTCAAAAGGGTTCACAAACTATAAAGCACCACTGTAAATACATTTAGTCACTTACAAAAATAAACTTATCATACCATTATCATCAACAACTCTTGTCTGTTCTTTACAGCAGTCCACTGGAAGACCAATGATTTCCACCTCCACAAATGGGTCAATAATCTTAAAAAAATATATTATACTCACTTCTGACATATTATTTTTACTATTTTCAGTTTTATGAGCAAAATTATGTTTTCAACTGACCTCTCCTCGATCCCCCAGCATTGAATCAGGTGGTTTTGGGAGCTGCTGTCCACTGATGATTTTCAGCACCAGCTGTTTCTTGGGACAGGCTGGGAGCGGGTCATCGCTGTATGGGTTAAATGAACCTAAAATAAAAGAATAGACAGAAAAGGTCACACATTTGTGAGATGTAAGCCAAGAAACGTATTGTAACATGAAAAGTAAAGATTTAATAAATGACCAAATGTATGTTTGAGTAAGGGTGAATGTTATGCAGGGATAACACTACTTGTCTACTTGTACAGATATTACACCTCCCTTCTGTATTCATACATTACATTTCAAATTATGCGTATTAACACATAAATGTTTTCTGTGTTGATTGCTTAAAATGTAATGTGGTACAGAACTCCAAGACATGGAGAAGGGTTCTAAGCTGTAATTTCTCTACTAATCTATCAAATCAAGACATGCATACCTGTCCATGGTAACTGTTTTATCACCATACCATAACCATTTTTAAAATAATTTTATTTAACCTAGCAGGCAACATTTTCTTCTCAGTTCACTCTCCTTAATACTCTTACACCTTCTCAAGTCAATTAAATTGGTTTCTGCCCTGTCCAGTCCTTTAGTGGAGAACTTTGATAGCTTGCACAAAGCTCTGACCTTAACTCCATCAAATATCTTTATGAAAAATTGTGGCAGGGTTTAACGTCCAACATCAATGCCTAACCTTATGGTTATGGTCTACAATCTAGTGGAAAGATACAACAAAATGAACACCAATTTTCCTGTTTGAAAAATAATGATTTAATGTATCTATACCTTTGCACATGGGTGGGGGTTTCAAGGCATAGCCACTACCTCCATTCACCATAAACTTAGCTCTGTTTAACTGCATCATGCGCCCCTCTGTTTGGTAGTTCAAAGCAACTGGGTGAAAAGAAAACAACATTAAGATACATCATTCATTCATTTATTTGTTGATTCATTATTATAGTAATTGTTGATTCTGTGCATATTCTCTATGCCATCACTCTTCTCTTTAGGTTGTATTTATTCTTAATTATTTACCCCTACAGCACAAATATATATTGTTATGCCCTGTGTTTTAAAGTATTGTCATGTTTTAACCCCACACTTCCTTTATTGGTGTTCTAATTACCATGCCCGCCTACTTGTACAGGCAACCTACACCTCCCTTCTATAGTAAAACATTACATTTTGAATCATGTTTAAGAATAGCTAAATGCTATCTGTATTGCTTAAAATGTGGTACAGAACTCCGAGACATGAAGAGCTAAGCTGTAAATCCCCTATTAATCTATCTAAACATACCTGCATACCTGTCCATGGTCACCTTTCTTAAAATGTTTTTATTTAACCTAGCCTGCTAAATTTTCTCTTCTTTTTCACTATTCTCACTAAGTTGACTTCTTGTTGGCTGTAAATATCTGTAGGGAATACGCAGTTTGGAAAATAAAAATGTCATTTTATTTTCCAGTTAGATAATCCAAAAAGTTGCCACAACAGAACATAAGATATGTCTCAAAAACATATTATCTTAAAAAAGGAGAAGATATAAAACTGGTATTTACCCAATTGGCATCCTACGTTCCAGTAAGTCTGGGGGTTGATGTTGCTGGAGTCAATGCGGTAAGCAGAGGGATAAATCCGTGACAGTTGCTGCTGGTTAAAGTTGAGGAAGCGCTCTGCCTGGTGGTGCACCAAATGGTGTGCCCTTGTCTCACTGAATGACAGCACATTAACAACAGAACCTGCAGAAAGAGGGGCATTTAAGTGAGAAACACTTGCGTTGCCAACTGCGTTGCCGTAGTCGCCATATGGATCCAGGCAATCTTCTGCATAAGAAAACACATGCCTGATTCTCATCTAATAAATAATAATATAATAAATAAATAATAGCAATAGATACATTGTATATGTCGTATGAGAGCTGTACTAATATAATGGCAGAATAATACACTATTCACTCTTTTATATACTGTATTATAACACTATTTCACTACTCTTTATGCTACATATACTATATCTTATATTGTTACTCTATTTTATTATTTATATTATTTATTAGACTATGCCTTGTGGTACTAATAGCCTAATAAAATGCTGTACTTTACTGTATATTGTATATTTAACTTAAGTCACAACTTATTTAGTACGTTATGTATATCAAAAACCTTGAACATAAAAAAAACAATCAAAATTGGTTAAGAAATAATTATGCTATTAAGATCTTAAGCTAGTAAAATCTTTAATGCCATTACCAGATTGTGATCATGTTTTTTTACATTTTACCTGACTTTAGTTAGTCTTTGACAGGTGTAACCTAAAAACAAGAAGGTTTTGGGTTCAAATCCCAGATGGAGCAGTCTTAGTTTTTTCTGTGTGGAGTCTGCATGTCCTTCCCATGTCTCTGTGGGTTTACTCTGGGTACTCCGGTTTACCCCATAGTCCAAATACATGCATGTTAGGTCAATTGGTGTTTCTAAAGCGCTCTGAGCATGTGAGTGGATGTTTGTGTGTGTGTGTGTGTGTGTGTGTGTGTGTGTGTGTGTGTGTGTGTGTGCGTGTGAGTGTGCGTGTGTGTGTGTGTGTACCATGGATTGGTACTGGGTCTCCTGCGACCCTAATAAAAAAGTAAATGAATGAAGCAGATAAGAAAATGAATAAATGAGATTCTTCCGTGTTTAAACCATGGCCTATAACTCGTTAATGAAACGAAAGCATTTTAGTTCTACCAACTAATTTGGAAGGTTGTAAGACCTTCGACATTTATATAAGTCATGAACCAGAAGTCTGATATGTTGAAGACATACCGCTGAACGGAGTTACATTTAACACAGATATGGCATTTAAAGTCCTCTACACAAACACTATATCATATATTTTACTGGGTACTTATTTTGTAAATACTGGATAATGGAACGTATTTAACAATTTCATTTTTTAAATATGTATTGTATACACACTCTTGTTAAGTATATTGAATACATAGCATGCTTTGTTAATATTGTGCATATACATGTATTACTTAAATATCTGACTGTGAATGTGTGAACAAGACAACATAAATAATGTGGCAGTATTTAGTATTAAGGACATGTAGAAATATACTATTCTCAAACTAATGTCAGGGAAATAAATATTACTAAACAAATGTGTGCTGTGAGGAGAAAGATAATTAAAAAAAATCTCACCCTCATTCAGACACTCTTGAGACACCACAGAATTGGTAAAGACAACCAGATCAGAAAGGTCTCGACTGAGCTTTATTGTCTTTCTCCTCCTCCCACTCCTGTAGAGACTCACAAACATAAATATACATGCACACAAACCAAATCAGGACAAAAAAAAAAACTAATTTAAGCATGACACACACATGCATGCATGTCAAGTACTAGCAGTGTCTAATAAAGGCATGAACATGGATTCATGCTTGTTGAACACGTTACTGCTGGCTGTTAACTTGACAAGTCAATGTCAAGTTAATGGTTGTCTTGTATAAACACAGTATCAACAGAAACACCTCACCACATCTCAAGATCTTGCTTTCCTTTCATAGATGCTTTTAAGCTTATAAACGATGGCAAAAATATAAATAAGATAATTCCTTGTATTTACCTGTTTGCTGCTAAACCATAACACACACACACAAACACACTGCAATAATGCAATGACACAGTCATACAAAAACAAAATCATTTTAAATTAATCTAAATCTTCAGATGAACCTGATAAACACTGACCTGTTAGACTGTCCGCTTGTATCTTGCTGTCCATCTTCTTCTACACTTTGACATTTAAGTCTTGACTTGGAATGCCTCTGTGAAAACACCCACACACACACACACAATATTGTCTTCAATATGTCATCTGATAAAGAAACGATAGAGATAGACAGAGAAAAGCTTAAACCCATCTCCTTCACTACACCATACAATTTCATACATTGTATATATGAATTGTATCCTGATAAGAGCATAGCAACATTCATTCAGAACTATTGTTTAATGCATGTTCAGTTATGCAAATTAAAATCAACTCACTGCATTAACTGTGATGTACAAATAAATAACACACAGAAACAAACTGTTTTTGTTGTTCACTGATTTTGATTGTTTTAAACACAACTCAATTTTCAGAAATCCACATAATAATTATGAACTTAAATAGTTTTGTGTTTTTACAAATGGCACTGCAGTGGTTAGCACTGCTGCCTCACAGCTCCAATATCCATGGTTTGATCCCAACCCTGTTCTGTCCATTTCTGTGTAGGTTTTCTCCAGTGAATTCTGGCTCCTCTGACCTTCCAAAGACATGCGTGTCAGTTTAATTGGTGCTCCCGAAGTTCCCTAGTGTGTGAATGTGTGTATGAATATGTGAGTGTATGCATCCTATGATGGATGGGTGATGGATGGATGTATTGATACTCATCTCATGTCTAATCACGTCTAATGTCTGTTCCTGCCTTATGCTTTGTGCTAGGTTAGGCACCCACAGAGCCTAGACACTGGCTTTCCCATGACCCTGATTAGAATCAAGCGGACAACACAATTTTTCAAATGCATTTGTAGAAATACAATATTGGCCAATAGTTGGCTATTGTATTATACATTTTTCATAGTCAACACTGTCAGCGCCAATCGTGAATGCCTGTTTGGCATGCCAAGAAAACATTAAACTGTGGAAATATCAATGGTCATTAATATTAGCAACTGTTAACCAAAAATATAAGTAAGCCAAACTCAGATTCTAATTATATCATTAACACTGTTAATTTTTAAAATGATAAATATGTGATAGAGCTCACCGTGACACAGAAGGTGATGGAAACTTAATGCGCAATGGTGTACCAATAAGCAACAAAATAAACAGAACATTAGGCATAGTTTACAAGTGCTTCGATTAAAAAAATGGATAATATTTTGGTAAACACAGTTGAGGTAAATTATTGGGTAGTCTATATAATGTAAGTCTCTCTGTATTACTTACTGCTGCTACCTTATGCAGGCTCACAAAGTAAGATGATTTTATTTAACTCTTTAAAACACTAATTTAATATTACAAAATGTAATCAATATTTGCAAATGCAGGGACTGTACACATTCTACTGATTTATGGTGAAACGTACTATACACTACAAATAATAGTAATAATTATACATTTCATTGCAACCTTAGTGAAATCTAGGTTGACCATATAGTAGCATATAACAACAGAATAATTATGGTCCAAGATCATCTCCAAATATATTATGATACCATTTTCAGGATGTATTACTCAAGGCTAATGGAAAGTGAATATGCATGCATAGTGAGGCCTGAGTGCTCTGATCTGCATGACTGGCACTTCATTATCATCCATTCCAAACCCATCAATAGCAATTACTCCCTGAGTCTCTCAGCTGCTTCCTCTGAAAAACTGTGCGGTCTAACCCCACCGACTGACATAAGAACTCATTCTCATGTGACGTATCTTAAGATAGAGAGCAGCTTATGATAGTCTTTTCATATTTATAGCAAATAATTATTCATTAACATTTGTATGCAATAACCTGAACTTGAGTATTTTAGAAATTAGCACACCGCCATTGTTCCCACAATCCAATCATTGACTTACTTTTGGTAAACTATCTTTATCATCTTTCAGTTAAACTGACTGATTGTGATATTAATACATACTTAAAAGTAGCAGTCTGCAAGGTCACAAATAAACCCAGGGTACCTAATAACCAAATAAATGTGTCTCTCACATTGACCAATGTTAAAGGTTTGTGAGTCCACCATTAGGAATAATGCTGTGTGCAGTGTGCTAAAAAACATATGGCTACAACAAGCCAAAAGGTTGTTGGAAAAAGATTGTGTGGATAGATGTGACCAAAATAGAGGTTAATGGGTAAGATGAAATATCTGTTTTGAGTCTTGGCCAGGACATCTGCCCTTTAACTGAATCTATGTTAGGAAGACAATGACCCTAAGCAATGTTTTAAAAATGCCAAGTCAAGGTCCTGAACTTAATACACAAAACATATTGTGGAAGCAGTTTAGGTAACCAACCAAAACAGCTGATGTTATGTATGTAGAAATAGGCTAAAACACCTCTCCGCTGAAGTTCAAGACTAATCAGTAGTTACTGAAAATGTTACTTTGCACACGTGCACAAAAAGTGTCACACCAGATACTGAAAACAATTCAATGCATCAATGTAGCTGATAGTAAATAAGAAAAATAAAATGTAAGTAGAGCTGTAAAATGAAAGTGAAACACATTTGTGAAAGCAAGTTGGGAATGTAATATATAAATGAGTATATAAGTCCTTCTTACCTTCTGCTTGAGGTTGCTTATGAATGATCGACTCTGAGACTTTTTCAAGCCTTCTTTGGAATTCTAGGCAAACAGAGTAAGAGAGGTAATAGTACTCATAATAGTCTAATACAGAAAAAATAAATGAATTATTGTAATAAGATAAGACATTTCCATTACAGCCCTGCTAAATAAAAACAGCAAAACCAGCATATGTTGTTTTTGGACATTTTAGCAGCAAGACTATACATTATCGTTTTGGCCAGGACTGCTATCAGCCAAGTCTGAGTCAAGACCAAAGCTTTCAGTAGTCCGAGTTGGCACAGAAAGTTTACTGTTCAAGAATAAAAAGAACAGTTTAAGTGATATGTAAACCATTTCAACATGACATCCTGCACAACCTGTTAAGTTCCATGTAGTCTCCTGGCAGGTAAAAGCATGCCTCTTTCTGTGCCAGAACACCCATTGACTTTATCACCCTGTTCTCAAGGTAAGACTAACAGTCTCACCCTTGGCGTTCACTTAAAGAATATCTTCAGCCTACCAGAGGACATCCTGTTGGAATGCTGGCCACAAATGCCATGCGTTTATGGATAAACTGGGGTTGGCTTCAGGCTGACGTATGGGTATCACTCACAACCTTATGGTCAGTGTAAGTGCTTCAATCAGAAGACTTCTTTGTCTGTTCTGTATGCAATCCTTATGACTGGCTTAGATTGAGATTGCTCAGAATTCTTTAACTCATTCTACAACCACCCTAATGTCAATTTAGTGTATTGACTAATCAACTACCATTTCTGCAGACCCCTCCAACGTGGGTAATGTCACGTCTACCCAAAGTGCATTTTCACAGCTTGTTAACATTATGACTGATTCATTGTTCCGATACTCCCAAATTTTAGAGTGCAGCTGATTACTATCTGACCAATTTTACCACAAGACATTTTCCCTCTCACTGCTGTTTTTTTCTGAGTTTATCTACTTCTTGGTTAGCTTTCTCCCTGAGTACGTTTACAATTCTACAAACATGCTTCTGCATGTCCCTCTGGTTTGTTTTTTCTTCTCCATGACAAGATCACAGCCTATTAACTGACACTGTCTTTGTTTTGCCACATTATTTATTTTGCCAGTGCTGAAAAAGCTGATTCACTCTCAGCTCTCTTGAGTGTGCTAACAAATTAAATCCTAGGCCCTGATAATTATCTGCTATTTATCCATCTCTTACAGTTATTATCAATTTATCAGTTTCTTACCAACTACAAATGCAATGTCAAGCTTTGGATCTGAATCAGATGTGGCATATGTAGGTGTAGCAAGTACTAGCAGAAGGATGTGTTACCTTGTGCAAGTTCTTTTGCAGCCCATCATGTGTAGCACGGAGCAGTGCTCGAATAGAAAAGCTGTCAGTGTCCTCTTTATCACCAATCTGAGACTCTTTTATCAAAGAGTCCAATTTTTTCCTGATGTGAGATTCAACCATTTGCTGTGTGGGTCCGTTAGACTAGGGGGAGATGCATGCAGTAAAAATTAAACATGTAATCTTCTGGTATTTCAAACCTCTAATATTTGAAAAATACTACTTTAATCATACCTTTGAATAGCTATTAAAACCCAGTAATACTGATGCACCTGATAAATTAATTAGTACAACACATACTATATGTAACTACCACGTCAGTGCTGTAGTAAGAATGGGCCATGATCCAAGCAATATGTAATTATTGATGATCCTTACACTGATAGACAGAGTCAGGGAGAGCTAATAAAGACACATTTCCATTATGTTATAAATTTCACTGTTTTGACTTTGCTTATAACATTGTTTTCTTAGCGACAATAAAAATCTAATCTAATGTTTGCTTGAAAAATGGCCAGAGAGTGTAAGTACTAATTGTACTAATTCACTTTATAACTGTATAGCGTTGGATTTTATCTATATTGATGTCACCTACTAATAAAGTTATTAGGTTCTTTACTTGATAACACTAATGGTGGAATTCTGAATAGCTCTTCTACTAAAAGTGATTTAATACTTATTGAACCATTTATTGATACCTACTTGGATTTAGAATTAAATCAATAGTATTGCTTAACTCTACTATGTAAATATGATTACGTAAACTGCCTAAGATACAAAAATGATTACATCTAATTTGACTGGTATTACTTTTTTTCTAGACTGGTGAATAGTCACTACATAGAATACAGTTACATTGCAGGGCAGGACAAAGTTTGGGGAGTTGACATTGTCTGTGTGTAATTTACACTGATTATATATACATAATATACAAACATTTTTAAATATTTCAATTTATATATATATTCTCATACTTTGTTATGTCCAATTGCTCTGTTCTGTAATGGTCAGGACCCCCACAAGGTCACCACACATCAGATACTATTGTACTATTGTGGTAGATAATGTGCTGTGGTGTCACTAATCTTGCGGTGGTGTATTAGTATGTGTGAAGCTGGTACGATTGCATCAGACAATGCATTGCTGCTGGAGTTTTAAAACATTGTTTACTCAGTGGTCACTTTATTACAGACATTTACATTATTGCTACCTTTTATAGATGTAAAGTCAGTTCCTCTAATCCTTTATCAGTGCTCATAGGATGCTGCCTACAGGATGCTGGTGGATGGACATTTTTGGCTTGTGAACTATTTCCAGTTACTGACAATGAGGTTCTTTAAAAACCCAACAGGACTGCTATTTCTGATCTATTTGTATCAGTGCAACACACACTAACACACCAACACCACCTTAGTGTCACTGTAGTACTGAGAATGACCCAAATAGTATTTGAAATGTGATGGTCCTTTTGGGGTCCTTACCTTTAGAGAACAGGGTACAAGAGCTTACCACAGTATATAGAGAAACAGACGGACTTCAGTATGTAACTGCAAATTACAATGTGCAGTAACCAGTAAAACATTTATAAAGAATAAGCAGAATATAAGCCAAAAAATATAGAATGCCTACAACCATTGAAGAGTACTGTATATATGGAGTCATTTATTGATAAGTCTTTAAAGGTAGTGCAAACAGAGACCAATGAATAATCCATCACAAGTAACTAAGATAAGCTGGCAATATCACATATGTCTTGTTCTTGGTTGTGAGTGATTCCCAGAAGTCCTTACTGTGCTGTTCTTCAGTTTGAAGTCATCCTCAATCTCATCAGCACTGTCATCGTCTGAAACTTCCCCCTCCTCAGCATCTGCAGACAGGTAAAGGGGGAGTCGCTTCCCCTGTAGACAGTGATAAATATACAGTAAATAAATAGTTTCATGTAGTGTTGGCAAATGCAATGCAGTTTGTCTCAATGCTAACTAAAAGCTATATGTTTAACGCCGCATTTTTTACTTTTAATGTGACAGTCTTATGTTTTAGTTTGGTTATAGATTTTTTTTTTTTTTACCTGTACAATCAACACAAAACTCCTGAGTACCGACAACCATCCAGTAATAGAAATGTACCTGTAAGTAAAGATCTTTAAAATATAGTCTTAATTATTCATAATTTCTTACAGCTATCTATCAAAATTAAGCATTGCCCACAGTATATGCAACATACGTATATATATATTAATATCTGATTTATAGTATTCTATACACAATTCTGTGTCAGCCTGTCAGCTTCTGTTGCCAACAAATTATTACTCACCAGCCCAAATCACCCAATGTAGCAACCTTAATTATGAGTGTCTGTGAGAAACTAGGGTTGGAAAAGCAGACCTGGCACCTAATTTAGGAAGATTGCCAGAACTGGCAGAGTCATATGTACAGGACTATACTGGTGTGTGCCTAAAGTAGACAGAATTACATTTATCTCATTGTACATTTTTATTACACTTGCTAGGCTACCAGATAGAATATTTAGTACAGGAAAAGTGTTTAATGTACACAGTGCAGTGAGTCCACTGGGCTGGAATTGGAAATCAGTTGGTGCAGTGAATCTGAGTGGGCAAGACATCTTAAGTAGGACCATGTTAAGGAATTTTAACAGGTCTCTACAATAATGTAATTTGGCAACCACTGCCTTTATGGCCACTGTCAAGTTTTATGTCAATTTTTATGCCAAGGTTTGTGCCCTTTGTGGCTCCCAGCTTGCACATTTTTATGCATGATAAGAACAAAGGACACAAAGTGTAGCTCTTAGTTAAACTGGAGTGAGTTTAGGTGAAGGTCCAATATCCAATGTTCAAACAAGAATTGTCTATAAAGGGGCAGGCAATAATAAATAAATAAATAAACAAACTATTATTTTGTTCCTCCAACTTTACTCGCCTTGCATATTCAAATAAAGCATTGCAATGCATGCAAGTATGTTTTTTAAATTTCAATATGAATGAAACTTGGGTAGTCATGGGTAGTGCCAGTACATGGTTGTATTACATGGTTGGTGGCAAAATTTGCCTTTCAAGGTTCAGAAAAAGTTGGTGGTACCCAAGTAATTAAGTCTGGTTTACCCAGCAAAGACCAAAAGCATCAGATCTAGCATCTAAATGAGTTGCAAAACAAGTATCCAAGTATCCAAATGTGTTTAAGCTGAACAGGAGCGGCTCATTTGCAGGCACATGTGGTGTCATTGACCTGCTCAGGCTCACATGACATGCCCACACACGCACAGAGGGACAGATAGATAGGAATACAAATGATCAGTAGTGCAGGTCATAACAGTACTTCAAATTAAAAGCTTTACAAAGAGCACTATTTATAAACATCGGCAAGCATGTATGAGGTACTTTAACAAAGATAAAGAAAAGCAGTTACGATCTTTGGAATAATGGGAAATCCTGTTGGGATAACATGTATCACTGTGCATGCTGTCATTATAACAAAATGGGAACACGCTCATTTTTAAAAATTATTTCAGAAGTTTTCTTTTTTTGTTTTGCTGATTATCGGGAATAATAATTAAATATTACATTATTACATAACTATATATTTGTACATTATATACTAAATTAAGAAAAATACAAGCATTTTCAGTAGTGGTCATAGATTTCTAACACCCTATAAGTGAAATTTCTAAAAAGACAACATTATTGTTAATTAATTAAGTAATGTAATACACTATGCCAAATAAAACATTATTCATTTTCATAAATCAGAAGCTTCAACGATAAAGGGAGAACACTTCAATGGAAGACAAATAAAGGGTCAATTAGACCATAAAGTGACTAGAATGCATATATCTCACTTTTATAAGAATCTTGCCCTTTAGACTGTTGGGACTAGGTAGCTGTTTGGAGTCTTTGCTGAAGATCTCGCCTATTTCCAGCTTCTCCTTGAAGATGTCCTTCAGGTGCTGAGCAATCTTCTTTTGCTGCTGAATACTACAGTGGTTCTCAATTGATAGGATGACTGGGTATCTATCATACAAGAGTATAGAAAGAGGAAAAAAAGATATTTTACAACTTAAAAAGTGTGATTTGTCTTTAATTCATCTGTTCCATCCATATACTCAGGTTCAAGAGCTTGTAATCACTATGAAGCAATTTAACCAAGATATCATTAAAATCATCACAGTCAATATAAGTTATTATAAATTTTGCAAATGATCACTAATGCTTGACTTATTGTATACTTCTATTTTCACATCACTGCATATTTAATGTTAAGAGCCAGCTGTTGAAAATGCCCATTCCTGAGGACCTGGGTTGAAATATTTGAAATATTTGAAAAAGCCCTGTTTCTGCAATCAATGCTAATTCCCCATAATAGCAATAAATGCTAATTGTAATTAAGAAACATATTCAAATAACACATATGTTATTTCTATCTTTTACACTGTTCAATATAAATCAAATATAAGTAAATGTAACATATAGCATGCTTGGTATAAAGTAAAGAATCACTTTTAAATTAATACAGATTATATAATTTAAATCATTATTATTTTACATTTCAGTCAGTTGTCTTTACTTAATCTATGAATCTATTTTATGTATATAATTGTTACTGCATGCTGCAGCTGTCTATATTGTATAATGTTCATTCATACAAGACCTATGTGTACATGTTTAAAGAGTTAGTCATAATGGTCATTCTGGTGTGGAAATCCGTTATTTTATTATCAATCAGCCAATGGATTCAGCCAGTGCATTAATTAGCAAGACTTTAATGCACTTACCTACTAATGCATCTGAGACTGTTTCTATCTTGGTTAAATCAATTCTGTAATATTTTATCAACACAACAGTGGACACTTTGGTCTAATATCTATAGTTTCTTAACCATATTAAACAAATTAAATTATATTATATTCATATTAAAACCTGCTGTTGCAGCCTGACCAAAATGTTGCCTACAATACATGATTAATCCATGTCAACAAGTTATTGATCTGAAACAGTCATGCTTTCAGACAATAAGGTAATGCAAGTATGTTAATACAAAATGTAAGCAGACTATTAGATAATTGGGTTTGACTGCAATTCTCCATTCCATTTAGTGTCAGCTGGTGGTTCAATCGTAAGAAGTTGCTGAAAACTGTGTTGGTCAAGTGCCTGACTTTGTATCCCAGGTTAATCTCACACAAGCATTTTTAAATGAAATATTAAAACAGCACATAATAATGAAAATTTAGGCTGTGGTTTGTTACCCCTCTTTATTACAATTAAATATACTATAGATGCAGAAAGTGAAGTGGGTCTAGGATTAGACCCAGTGCTCTGGAACTTTATTCTCAGAGTGAAAGAGAGCACACAGGTCTTTCCCCTTAATATGCATTAATTAATTAAATTGTTTATTGTATATGCTCACTTAATTCAATTTATGATCTTGGTTATACCGTTGAAAGGTGTACGTACACACGCACACACACACATATGCACACATATTTGTGTTTGGACACATAAAAAGTTCTGTGTTTGAGCCAAGTTTGTATATCATTTTGAACATAAATATCTGATAATATCTTTCTTTTTTAAACATAATTCCAAGCTTGAAAAACCTAAAAAGCTATTGCCTTACTTTAAGTTGTAGTAGAATTAAATATTTAAGGTAAAAAGTCATAAAAAATGTGTTTTTGTGCATACTCATTGTTGATGAAGGCATATTTGTTAATGGTCTCAATAACAGACTTGAAGGTGATTTTGGAGGTGAGTGTGTATCCATGCTGGACCATGGGTTCACCATCAGGACCATCCCAACAGTCCACTACAAACACAAGCATACACACACAATGCTGACTTTGGAATCTTAAACAGCAATCTGTATTGTTTTACATATTACATATAAAAATCATTCAGGAGTGATCTTAATCACCCTCTACACAGCGGCAGCCTGCTTGCAGAACCCAGGTGTACATATCTGTCTTGGAGTGTGAGAGAAGTTGGTCTCCAGTCAGGTAGGTGTTGTGCGAGGAAGCAATGAAGTAATTACACAGGGGCTGGTCCATGTCTTGGTTAACTTCATTATGCTGGGGGTTAAAGACATCACACACTGGACTGCGCATTAAGTTAGTGAATCCTGAATGGGGACAGAGTGAAGAAATGTTAAAGAATATAACATGATACAGTTAAAAACCAGAACACAGCGTGACAAGCAAGCTAAAAACACAGAAACTCAATAGCTTAGTTACTTTTAATGTCACAATCAAATTTCATTCCACCTTTCCAACATTTAATACTTCTTTTAGAGCTAGTCCTGGTCGTATTGCTAAACTAGTCAAAATTAGTACAAACTCTGACATTAATTGCTGATTATGCAGACTCACAGCATGTAAACACTAATAGTATTTGCTTATATGAACAATTACTGTCATTTGTAGTACAACAACTTAACAGAACAGAAACCCATCAAAAACATTTCTAAGACTGTTGCTATAGCCAATGTAGAAGTGGTTATATAAATGCTAATACCTCGTGCTAAATAGCTAAAATTCACTGCTCACAAAAGTTACTGTGTATGTCATTATGGGATATAGCAGTACAGTATGCACTGTTAATTGAGTTGCATTGTAAAATCTTAAATTCTCTAGTGGAATTTGAAATTAAGCAAGGTGTTAACAAGATTACTGTGAAAAAATCTTAATTTTTCAGTATCATTTACTAATTTAACCTCCACTGGCTTCCTCATAGCAGCCCTGATAGCAAAAGAGATATAGTACACGTTCACTAGCCCGTATACTACTCTGGAATGATGGTTGAATCAAACATCAGCTGATTCTGGTTTTCCGAACACAGGCAGAACTGCACCTGTCAGGCCATGTGTGGCCCAATGCTACACAAACACTACCAACAGTAGCTTATTTTGTAAAATTACTCATAGTTGGCACAGAATTGTCTGCAAGCGAAATAAGCAGACAAAATCTGTTAGCTTTCTTAAAAAAACAAACAGGGAACTAGCTTTCATTACATACAAAATTATGGATACTTTGTAATCTCACTTTGATTACTCACACATCCCAAGAGCCCACTGCCACATTTTCTGATTTCGGATCACAGTTCATATTAAATCAGAATGTAAATATTTCAATACCAATGTCAAGGTGCATCAATTGAAGCAGTTTTCTTTGGTAAATTGATAATCATTTAGAGCTATTCATCTCTCCTTAAGAGGATTTGGCATAAAATGAAACAAGCCAATGTTGTGCAGATAACACAGAGGTGTCCTAATGCTGTGAAGTTGTTTACATGGCAGCATGGACTCAATGAAGTACCAGAATTTTAAAAGCTACATTTAGTTGCCTTAGCTAAGAAACAACAAGTGGCTGATATTATAATCTAACTTGGGGTAGCAGCAACTCCTGGGCAACACTGTCTTTACAAATTACTAAACACTTTTTGCATCTACTTTGTTTTTCATAATGAACTGCTTTACAATAATGAAGATTATGTTTACATTTAATATTCTTGCACTGATTAACCCATTAACTGCAAAAAAAAATTCTGAACATTTTTTACTCTATTTCTGTCCGCCTACATCCCATCCAATCCCATCAGTTGGTGATCCCCAAATGATCATGGTTTTTAATGGGTTAAGTTGACATGGCGTTTTATTTTGCAGGTCAACCTTGATATAATAATGAATAGAGACTGAGAATGTTACTGTAATAACAAAATAAGAAAGAATTCACCTTCAATTCCCATTATGCCTTTGTGTTTGTTTTCTTCAGACACTTCAAACTTATCTATGATGTCCAGGCAGTACTCAGTTGTCACATTAGACATCTGAAGTGAAAGGTGGATAACACACTGTCAAATATCTTACACACACAACTGTTTACAATTTCAACCACTTTCTTCTGTTAACCTTACAGAAGACTTACTTTTTAAAAGGGATATTAATGCACCAAGCCAATCATGAATAAAGATTTTAAATTATGCATTACTAAATTATGAGCAAATTGCAGAGCCAATCATTTAGGAAAGCAACATAATATTTGTGTACATTTTTGCCAATTTGTAACTAATGTATTTTTGCACTGACTTTCATTGTCATTGTGATTGCTGTCACTTTCAGACTATCACTTACTCATTAAGTAGGTTCAGCAAACCATGACACTATATATAATTAAATTCTACTTTAACAAGTAATATTGTAACCAAATATTTAAAAATAATTTTTTTCCTTAAAATAAAAATATCTTTTTAGGTCATATACAATTATACTCAATTTGTCCAAATGTAATTCTTTCAACAAATTTAAATCCCTGGCCCTCCATAGCATTTTTCACTATTGTGTGCATATAAGTTGCATATAAGTTGCATAAGAAAAAAGAACAAAATACTGTCACACAGTGTGGTAACCTCTTACCTTTTGCTCTACTTGCAGGAAGTTGCCCAGTTCTTCAGCAGTCAGGTGATCTTTCTTCTCGCTGAAGCACATGAGCAGGAGGAAGAGGTCTCGTCTTAAAGACATCATCTTGTAGAAGACACTAAACTCCTCAAACGTTAGGGTGCCCTGCTGGTCATCTGTATCTGCTTCCTGTGGCAACATAACATTTAATGCTGTTTGCCCTGCAGAGTTCTAAAAACTATGGAACATATCAAACAGTAAAACGTTCTGTGCACTAGAAATACACACCTGTGATCGCCCACAAATAATTCATTTTTTTAATAATAACAACTGTCTGGTTACCTGTTCCATAGACATGGCCAATCCAGCCTGAATGGATGTCCAGAACTAGAGCTTACCTGAATACCTCCATGAATAATGACAACACAAATATGCTTCGGGTCCATCATCATTGAATCACAAGGGGATGTGAAAGCAAAGTTTCACACACTATTGCCACTCGCGGATATGTCATATCTTTTCTGTCAAAAAATGATCAAGTATCATACCTTAAATCACCACTTTAAGGGTGTTGACAATCTGATTATAGTCTAGGACATTTTTAAGTAGATTTTTTTTAGATCGTCAAAGAGTTTTTATTTTTGCCACAAGGTGCTATGGTGAACTTTTATTGACCAGTATGAGAGATTGTGAGAGCGATAACCACATAATACTGAGGAGGGAAAATGGCATTATTGGGCACAATTTGGCCATTTTCACTTAGGGGTGTACTCAGTTTGTTGCTAGTGGTTTAGACATTAATGGCTGTGTTTTGAGCTATTTTGAGGGCACAACATATTTACATCTTGTACTACTTTACATTGTATCAAATTGTCATATCTTCAGTGTTGTTCCATGAAAATATATAATAAAATAGTTACAAAAATGTGAGGTGTGTACTCACTTTTGTGAGATACTGTAGCATTTATATGTTCTGCTCTTCTTTAAAATCTTTCAAATGTGCACCATTTAGAACGCACATGATGAATGTCTGATTAGCCTACAATAACCACACCAGGGTGCCAGTACAAAATACAGTACTGTTGCTTGTTCTTAAGATAGAACACTAACGATTTAGACTGATACCAAAATTTTGTGAGATCTCAACAGGGCAAATGTTAGAAATCCAGAGTTAAATCTCCACTCAGCCTTTTAATCTCGTATATCCGTAATCTTTTTGTCCTCTCTTCTGCCTACTGTTTCTCTCTCCACTACACTGTCTACAGCATTCATTATCTCCATATTCACTGCTCTTGTTTTATCTTATTTTCTCTCTTCTTCCTAAAGAGACAATAACTGAAAGAGAATATCAAGTAGTAGGTTGTAGTTGTATTCATTAAAAGTAAAATAAACAGTGGAAACAGCTTTTGCCAAAAAGAAGAATTCAGTTAAAATAGTTCCCAGCCCAGAGGCAGTAACGATATTCAATGAAAGCGCTCAAGTATGTTTCATAATTAATACGTTTATTTTCTTGAGTGGTTCTTGGTATGTATATATCATTGCACAATATCAAATTTGCTTTGCTATTTGTCCCAGAGCTAATAAAATACTATACAATACAATAAGTACTGTAATAAGTGAGTACAATAATTGTCACTCACTTTCTAGAAATAAAGAGATGACATACCATCAGTATGGTCTTCCTTCAACTGTCAGCACAATATATTGAGAATATGCTCACTTTAAAATTTGAATTTAAATTCAGATTCTTCTTTCTCACCTGGAACATCTGCTTCACTTTGCGGCGAGGCAAGTTTACATTCATCTTGTGCAGTAGCTGGTAGATCTCGTCGATGTTCAAAAACCCATCTCCATTCTTATCTGCCTCTTCAAAAGTCTGTTTCATCCATGTTTTCTCAGGATTAAGGAAACTAGACATAAATGCTATTACAACCATCTTTCGTGGTATGGGGCTGTGTCAGTGCCCATGGCAAAGGTCATTTTCAGTTCTGTAATGGCAGCAGTAATACAGACAAAAAACATTGAGATTTTATGTGCACACTTTATGCTCTGAAACATCAGTATTTTTTTGCCCTATGTACAAAGCATATGCAGTGCAGAAAAATATAAAAATATATATATATATATATAATGCAGAAAAAATATATGCAAAAAAATGTAATTTTTTACTGCAGATAACCATGACCCTGTAAAGAAAAACTGAAACATTACTGTTTAGGAAGGAAGTATGGTTATTCCCCTTACTTATTTTTTGTTTGCTTAGCCCTGTTATTGTGTTCTTGTCTGTTTTAGAAAATGTTATATTTATACAATGATAGCTGTTTTTGTTATCTATTGAATAATAAATTGTGGGGTTTCAGTGGTTCCAGTCAGACCTCATCAATCATGTAAACGTAATGGGATTAAAGGACATATAACTGTGGAATATTTTAAAACGTGCTGTTGTGTGAAAATAGTAAGTGAAACTGCCTTTTTTAATTACCAATAGGCTGTTTCCATTTTCTGCACTGTTTACCATGTAAAAGTTGTTCAGGTGTTTAAGCAATTCTAAATCTGCCTTGACAGCTAGAGTGAAATATTGCAGTGGGTGAGTCTTATATAACTGTTCCAACCCATTTATGTTATGCATTCATGCTTAGTGAACATAAATATCTGATCTCCTGCCTCAACAGATTAGCAATGATAAAGTCCATTGCGTAGACAAACTGTGCTGTTTCTTTTTGCAATTTGTAAAGTCTATAAAATCAGATAGCATCAAAATATGGTGAGTTCATCTTTATGCCCCATTTATATTTTAGGGCAAAACTTAATGGCTGTAACAAGCCACACTGCCAGAGTGCAGTCTAATTGTGTGTTGGAGAGACCTGGGAGAGCACAACATTACCATTTGCACAACACCAGCACATAACCAGTTCTTTCCTAATGTATTAGATATCATCTGTGTGGCGTCTTAAAAGAGTGTTCCCCTTTTTCTGAATGTGACAAATTTATCTCTTAAATACTTTGTTCCTATATAGATAGCTGTATTATCACTTTTGACATAGTCATTGAAACAAATTATAAATAAATATATAAATAATGTGTTTTTGACTCCTTATTCATTGAAATGCAGTGGTGGTTGCATAAACCAAACGTTTCCATTCAACAGGAACAGGACAGTTGGTGGAACAAACATAACTGAATTAAATTAAGAGCTGGGACAGTGAGTCAGAGTGAGCATGAACATGTTGTGCGTCTCTTGGAAAAAATAAGACAGTGCCCAGGTGGTAGGGTTAGGAGTTCAGGATTTCAGAATCTCAAACTGAAAAACAAACAGCTGCCTCATGACTGAGCTTGGTTCGCTGACTCCATTAGGATATTATTAGGTTGTATTCTCTCATTTAACATATAAAATCATGTTTATGACAATGCAAGAGGCTGTTCATATTTGTGTACACAGCAGTAAGAAGAGAGACACTTTCATTTCACTATACCATCCTTCCTCTAACTCAAGCACAATGAATAGTTACATCTCACATTTACAGATGCTGTTTGGATCCACACTGAAATACTTTCTCCAAGTAATAACAAAGAGGCAATAAAACCATGGTGGCATCCTATGAGCTCCACTTCCGATGTAAAATTGACCATGATAAACCATAGACTCCCCACATTTGTATAATTTGCAGTCAACAAACAGAGCTCGGGTCAGTGGTAGTCGAAGGTCAATACCACAATACCAGTGCCGACGATATGACAAGAACAAAAGGATCATGTGATTGGCTCACAGAGCTCACAATGTATCTGGCTTCGCTACAAAAAATAAGAAATCTACTGACTGCCCTAATTTGCCTTGAGCGATGAGATTATTGCCACACAAGGACAATCTACCAGATCTAAAGCCACAAGAGACCTGGAGCCTAGATGAAGCAAATAAAAATGCCACAATGGATAAACCAGATGTGGAAAACAATTCCTATACTCAGATGTTAAGCCCTTTATGCCTGGGTACCCTCATCTGATTTCACAGCCATTGAAATTAAATTATTAAATGCTCAGGAACTTAGATGTTGTTTGTTACAAAACCTCAAGCAAAATTATTATTATAATTATTATTATCATAATTATATTTAAAGTTTTATTTAATTTTAATTCATGTTTAATGTTCCAGATTTTCAAAATAACATTGTAATAATTCATAAAATCTTATATAAGGAATGGATATTTTATGCAACTATTGCACAAGTCCCAGCATTCTGGCATTTGCCAGTATATAAAGGTTCTGTTGTGGATCAAAAGTCTGAAATATTGAATGTGGCCAAATAATTAATAGTTTACCAAATTTTTCTGGCTATCAATTTAGAGACTCATTTGATGCACAGCATGCCAGCTTAACATTGACCAAGACTTATGTCTGCTACATACAGCAAAACAGTACACATTATCGATTATATGAAATCTAAAAATATTCATACAAATGTGGTTTAATAATAAATAATGTCTACATTAGTTGGTATGGTAAAATTAAAGACGATTTTTTATTCTATTTTGAACTGAGTTTTTCTAATTACATTTTTGCAGTTTACAGTCATTCTAACCTATTCATAACATTAACAAATATTTATGTGCCTCTGCTAATACATAATGATTATGTATTTTTTGCATGTCTACATTTCTCTGCTGTTGTACTGAGATGTGTGTGCGTGTGTGTGTGTGTGTGTATGTTGGTCATACTTTGCCTCCAAACAAAAAGGCTTCTAGCTTCATGTCATGTTCTATCAGGCATCAAAGCTGAAGTCAACCCAGGACCTGCTCTTTTCATCCCTGAATCACAGTGTGTATTTTGTGTCAGTAAGTACACAAGCATGACTGTAAAAGCAGTGTGTCTCAGACAATTCAATTTTACAGAAGGTTTTGCTAAGCATGTCAGTAACCGTATGTTAAGCATCTTTTGCTGCCACCCAATGCCTCCTTCAGTTTGTGACTCACAACAAAAGGAGACATGCTAGATCATCTCGGATTTCATTGTGGGTGCTAGAGATTCACCTTCACTAAAAGAGGCTCAGGCTATTAATACTATACAGTATTATTCAATTTTATTGTTTGTTTTTAACTTTGAATGTGAGTTAGCTTCATGCATCCACCACATTATATTAAACATTTTTACTTGGCAGGCTGCAAACACACAATGGGGTTTACAAGTAGGTAGTAATAGAATCCAAGCATATAAACGAACAGATGATATTCACTAGCAGCTTATAGAATTTGCTGCTGTAGTTTCAGGTATAAACTCATAATCTTCCAGTGACTAAATCTTGAAAAAAGAAATCACCATATCTAACCTATCTATCTGACTGTGTTTGTAGCTGGGTTAGACAAGATAATTTTCCCTTCCATTTATCTGTTATGATTTAAAGGATATTGATCATGGGTTCTTTGTCTTTTGGCCAACGAGTCCTCATCGCTGATGCCGGCCATCAAGTACCTGAGTCCAGTCACCCATGTCCTCGCCTCTTCTGCATTGGACGTCACTAGGTCCAGTGACTCCATGTGGTTGCCATGGTAAACAGTGAAACAGCAGCTGGGCTCAATGTTGCCCTCTGCATGTCGATGAAAGAAGTCAGATTGACAGCCTTCAGTGACCTTGTAGAGTGAGTCGATGGTGACTGAAAGAAATGACACAATAGCAACACAACAAATTAGAGCAATCAGCAGTAACCATTTTCACTAGCATGTCAAAACAGTCCTAATAACAGCCAAAACAAATGTTCTAAAATTTCTATAGCCCATAAAATGGCATACAGTGCAAATACAAAGGTCAGTGTTTGAGTATAACAAACAGCCAAAGTAAACATTAACAAGCACAAAATTAAGGAATCAACTACTTTTGCTTTTTTTTCACCAGGATAAAATGCACTCCTATAACTTATTTTTTTTAGGAATATACACATTTAAAAGTAGTTGACTGATCAACAATGACATTAAAACCATCGTCAGTTGAAGCAAAGCTGTTGACTTGGCCTCCAAATTCCCCAGACCTCAACTCATCCAAACATCTATGATACATGCTGGAGAAACAAATCCGGGACACAAGCCAGTCAAACACCTGTACCGTACTCGATTTATTGGTTTGAATATATAAATATACATCTAATAATCAATGCAATTAACTAAGGAATTCACTAGACTAGTCACTTGTCCAAATCACTTATTTTAATAATGAAATAATTTGTATTGTGTTAGTTAACATTGTCCAAACTAAAGTACAGACATGAATTAAGGCACCATTATGTACATATCCAATGGATTACAAGTGCAATGTATTTTTGTTTTTTTTGTATTTTGGTAAGTTTTTAACAAGTATCATTTTTGAACAATTTACATTTACAAACTAATATTTAGCGATTGATTTGAGATGGGGGGCATTGAACTATATATAACACAGAGTGCAAATTCACTGTTTAGCTTGATGGGCTGGGGCTGTGTTGACAGTGTTCTTTGCAAGCCACTCCTGTCACAGTTTGCAAGTTTGCCTTTCTTTTAATAAATGTTGGTCTATCTTTCACTTTAAGGGTTAGAATGTGCATTCAATTTGGATTTTTACCTGTGGTAAAGCCACTCATAAATGCATATTTTAACATATGATTTAACTACTATGTTAAGATCTAAAGCATAACAAAATGTTTGAGGAGCTCAAACATTTGCTTTGACCTGATAATCAGTTACTATGCCCCATCATACAACACACACTGCATCAGATTCTAGCACAAGGTGTGCTGATATTTTCCCTTCTGTTGGAGACATTATCAGTGTGAAATTGGTGCAGTTCAATTTCTCTCTCCATCTGTGTCACTCTTACTCTGTCTCTCAGACTCACTGCTGATGAACCAACATGATCAGAACTGCCCACTTAGCAGTAGTTTATAATCGTGTTACATATCACGGATCCAAATCGCAACCAAAGGTTGCCAATTGTTTAAAAATCCTTACAAAAAAATCTCATCTGTGCATATCATGAATACAGCTGAGTGTTCAACCCTATCAGAGCTGTCAATGCAGACACAACCTGCTCTAGTTTGATTTTTAATTATGCATATGGTGTATGATAAAGAGGCTTATCTCGCTCAAGCAGTTCCTGAATGCAACACAGCTAAGGCGACAACAGGGGAAGAATGTCAGTGTGAGAGAGCTTAACAGGACAGAGAGAGAGAAGTCAGTACTTGACATTGCATTTGAGCTTTAATCCAGCTAATCCAGCAAAGCTCTTGAAGGTGGAAAGTAGTGATTATTATCCATCCTACAAAATCTTACAGCCCTCTGCATGATGACCAGCTTAACGTAATCTGACATAACCTGTACACTATGTGCCATGCTGTAGAACATTATTGTTCTGTTTCATCAAAAAAATGGATAATAGGTCACTGACTGACTGTAATAATATTAAATACATGATATTAGTTCCTGCATTACTAATTTCAGATTTATTCAAAATTAAGAAAATTGTTCGGATTGTGATCAGAATTTGACATTTTGGCATCCTTTAAAACACCAATAAAATATACAGTATGTGAAATGATGACTAGTTTCAAGTACCATGGTGGTGTAATGTTTATTGGGCACATAAAGAAAAAAAAGCCAAAATTTCTGAAATTTCAATTCTGAGTATTAAGCAAGGATTTTTTTGTTTTATATTTAGACAGGTACCTTTGCTGATTATATGATTTATAATGGAATGATGTATTAAACTTAATTAAATGGGACTGTGGTGGCCTAGTGGTTAAGGTATCGGACTACAGACCACAAGGTCCAGGGTTCAAATCCCACCTCTACCACAGTTGGGTTTCCTAAGCAAGGCTCTTAACCAACAATTTCTTGGATTGTAATACTGTATTAATTGTAAGTCACTCTGGATAAGGGCGTCTGCTAAATGACATGAATTTGTGAAAACTTTTTTTTTTACATTAGTGTCAAATGTACAACATCTTACAAATGTGAGTACACCCCTCAGATTTTTGTAACTATTTTATTATATATTTTCATGGAACAATACTGAAGATATGACATATTGATACAATGTAAAGTAATCAGTCTTCAGCTCGCATAACAGTGTAAATGTGCTGTGCCCTTAAAATAGCTCAACACACAGCCATTAATATCTAAACCACTGGCAACAGAAGTGAGTACACCCCTAAGTGAAATGACCAAACATCCATTACTCCAACCATAACCCTAACCCCAAACCCCAACGCTCACCCTAACCTAACTCTAATCCCAAAACTGACACAAACCCGACACCAACCCCAACCATCACCCTAACCACAACCCTCACCCAACCCCCACCCTAACCCTAACTTCAACCCCAAGCCTCACCCCAAACCAAATTTGGCTGTTTTCCCAGAAGGAAGCATCTTCTATAGATGATGCACAGGAAATACTTGCAAACCGTTTGATGAAGACAAGCAGTCTAAGGACATGGATTACTAGAACCATGTCATGTGGTATAATAAGAAAAAGATAAACTTATTTGGTTGATTAGATGGTGTCAAGCATGTGTAGTGGCAACCAGTTGAGGAGTACAAAGACAAGTGTGCCTTGCCTACAGTCAAGCATGGTGGTAGGAATGTCATGGTTTGGGGCTGCATGAGTGCTGTCAGCTGTGGGGAACTACAGTTCATTAAGGGAACCATAAATGCCAGCATGTACTGTGACATACTGAAGCAGAGCATGATCCCCTTCCTTCTGAAACTGGGCTAAAGGGCAATATTCCAACATGATAACAACCCAAAATACACCTCCAAGACAATCACTTCTTTGCTAAAGAAACTGAGGGTAAAGGTCAAGCATGTCTCCAGACCTAAAACCTATTGAGATAAACCTAATCTGTGGGGCATTCTCAAACGAAAGGTGGAGAAGCACAAGGTCTCTAACATCCACCAGTGGATGAGGATTTTAGTGGCAGCCTGTGAACTTCATGCCCAAGAGTGTTAAGGCAGTGCTGGACAGTAATGCTGGACACACAAAATATGGCTGGCACAACTTCACCATTTTCACTTAGGGGTGTACTCACTTTTGTTGTCAGCAGTTTAGACATTAATTGGTGTGTGCTGAGTTATTTTGAGGATACAACACATTTACACTGTAGTACATGCTGTCGACTGACTACATTGTGTCAAAGTGTCATATTTTCAGTGTTGTCAAATTAAACGATATAATAAAATAGTGACAAAAATGTGAGGGTGTACTCACTTTTTAGTGAAATACCATATGTTCATGTTTGTTAGTAAGTGAAAATGTTTGTGTATTTGTGATATCTTACTCTTGGCTTTCTCACTCTTGCGAGAGGGCCTCCAGCGAATGCAAGAGCGATGTTCATCCAAGTAGAAGAGACGCACGAGGCCTTTGGAGCCATTCTTCAGTTTCACCATCTGAGTCCCTGACTGCATCACGCTCATACATCGTTCAACTGTGGAAACACAATTACACACATACCAATACGATGATTACAAGTGACATCAAACTGAAAGAATATTTAGCAGGTAGGGAATTAAGCATTTGCAGAAAAAGTTTATTAATGAATCAGTGGGCAATTGGCTGCACACGCACTTGTGTGCTTTAAGCAGGGAAGGGGAAATTATAGATGAACCTCTAGGATTAATGCACTGCACTGACAATCACACCAGATCTCAGATATAGTATGAGGATGGCAGGTTTCCATGATGCAATGCTGCAGAATTTGTTTGTAACCCAATAGAGGGTCCTCACAGTGGATGGTAAGGGAATATAGCGGAAGCTGAACTCACATTAAGCTTCACAAACTCTGAGAGTTCCCCCATCAAAGTAAATAATATCTTCCTCCCAGTGTAAAGAAACTGAGAGAGGCAGGACTTGAACCACTTATGAGAAAAGAAAGATTTGCAGAAAGTAGTTACTATACTACAACAAAAAAGCAAGCAGTGTCTTATAGACACAGCAAGGTATGTAGCAAGATCAGTGTTGTTATGCATACACACTAGGCCGGAGACCACTAATTAAAATGCTTCTGTTCTGCAATCCCCTATGGTCCCACTTCATCATTTTATGGGCAGTATCATGTGAGAACTGATGAAAATAATGATTATCAAAAACTGTGCAACAACAGATGAGTTACTGTCTCTGACTCTACGTTTACATGGTGGATCAACAAGGTGTGTGCTTCTAGTGCCATGTCTGCTGCTCTCATATCAGTGCAACACACATTATCGCAACACCAATACGATATGTCTGTGTGTCACTGCAGAGCTAAGAATGAGCCAAATAGTACCTGTAGATGGTAACAAATAGATCTGTGATGGAACTGTAGGGGGCAAAACCATAGAAGAACAGCATGAAATTGGACTAACAACAACAGATAGACTGCAGCTATACAGTTACAAACCTCACCTATATGGTACTTTTATAATAAGCTGAACTACAATGAGAGCAGAAAAAAAGGAAGTGGTTTATTGTTTTGGCTAATCAGTGCACATACTGACATAAACACACTATATAGCACTGGTAGCATAATATTTTATGGATGCAGGTAGATACTTAGTCAACACTTGAGAGTTATTATAAGCCCATGCCACATGTAAAAACAAGCCTAAGGCAATGTAAAATGCATCTAAACCTGAAAACACACACTCCACTTCACCCAGTCTGTCTCCAGCTTCTAGGCTACAGCCAGGGGTGAATAAACATACAAACAAAGAGATGTCTAGAAAAGTTTAGCATACCCTTTCCTGGGCAAATAAACACCAACAAATATAAGTGTATACACATATATTTTTTATTTGCATTTACACCATTAACAGATGCCCTTATCCAGAGTGACTTACAACTGATACAGTCTTACAAGCTATAGTGGGTTAAGGGCCTTGCTTAAGGACCCAACAGCGGCACCTTGGCAGCAGTGGGATTTGAACCCAAGACCATCAGGTCCAGAGTCCAGTACCTTAACCACTAGGCTATTGCAATCCCATAGGCTCACATGCTCAAAAACTTACATATCTTACATATGGCTCACAAAAATAAGGGGATGTTTCATTATGGGAGATTTTATTTTTAATTATACCCTTATTTTTATGAGCAGTGTATTATAATGGCAATATACAGACAAAGAAACACATAGCCAGTACAAATTACTATAAAAATGCAGGCAAATCAAACAAGTGAAAGAGTGAGCAAAAGCAGATCATATAACAGATAATGGGTGAGAGTGAAAATCACAAAAGCTCAGTGTAATAATCACCTATTCATTGGAGTTATTACAAGTGACATTAATTATGTATCTTCAATTTTTATTGTGTAACTGCATTCATTTTCTCAACATTGATTCTCTGAACAAAAAGGATGTACATTTTACCAGTTTCCCACGTTGGGAAAAACTGCCATAATTAAAGTAACTTAAAGATGTGCATTGTATTCTTTAACTGTACTGATCTAAAATCAATATAAATTAAAAAATAATATCCATGAAATTAAGGAATAGAGCTTTTAAAGGCCCAGTTGTGGTAGCCTGGTGGTATTGGGGTTATTGCACCACTGAGTGTGGGACTGATATGCAGTCTTTGACACTTGAGGATTTGAAAATTGTAGTCAATCCCTCATTTTTCTGCAGTTTGCCAATGATATATGCTTAAAAAGGGGAAAAGGTCATATATTCTCATGAGGAAATTTGCATGAGATTGAAAAATGTAAACAAATACAGCCTTGCTGCAATTTCATAACTATCAGATAAATTTAATTTTATTGTGAGCTGAGCCAACAAGAACAGTTGCTTAAAATGACCCCTGCTCAACCCTACTGAACTAGGCATTAGTTAGTATCTTCTAGTAGCCACACATACAGACATCATTCTTCTCATTCTACTAGATGCTGGATATGTCAAACATTTCAATTGACTCTTGCTATGCTTTGCAAAATGTTCAACAGCATGTGCCTTGTCATCATAATGTGTCATGTTGGTAACATAACCTTGTTGTCTTTTTAAGATATTTTAATAATGTGCAGTAACAGTATAAATCTGACCAAGGATATTACATTATTGCTGGATGACCATTGTCTAATAAGTATAAATTCTATGTTTCTCTTCCTTTAAATCACTGTTTATTAGTTCAATCTGCTCCTTTAATCTTCCTGCATGTCCTGAATTCAGCATTCTCATATTCCTCAGGCTCAGAGGTGGTAATTAACGAAGTGCAAGTACTCTGTTATGGTACTTTACTATCTTTTAGGTATCTCCTGTACTTATCCGCAACTTAATACATGTTATGTTTGCTTGCTTGCTTGTCTTGTTACATTAATTTTTATGAATCCAATTATTTATCTATTTATTTTTCTGTTTTTATTAGACAATTCTAGTCAGGCACATAATGACATGCAAATTGGAATCTTACTGGATATGAAACGGGGGAGGGGGAAGGAGAGAGGAAAAAGGAAGAAAGGCAAAGAGATTAAACCACAGCATCCCAAGAAAGCAACAGTATAGAGTCAGTTCCCAAATACATCTTAGCGAATACATGCATTGTGTGTCTCCCAAAGAAACAGGAGCTCATGACATTCAAGAATTCACTGTCAAAAAGCATACTGAAGCAAGTGATGTTATATAGTTTTCACTACTAATTTTTCACTGCATTCATTCCTATAATTCAGTGAATTTTGCAGCACTATCAGACGTTTACATATATTATGTAAAAATCAGAACGTATTAATTAAGAAATTATATTATAAATAATTATTATATTAGAAATTATATTTTTTTTCTTAACAATTTTAACATAAGGTAGCCTAATGCATTATATTCACATAAAATAGCTGTCTAGATTTCACACTGTTTTTATTAATCAGACAATAAATGTTTTCTCATGTCCCTGGGCCGGTGAACATATCTGTGAGTATTTTTTAAAAATAAGAATTGAAGTGGAGAGTTTGAAAGAAGCTATGAGGAATTTAGCAGCTTTTATTAAAAATCCCATATAATTTTGTATATTTTGATTTTACTGTGGTTAGATAAAGATGATAATGTAATTTGTATGATTTTTGCAGATGATTCATGTAGTTTTTTTATTGTTAGTTTTAACGCATCAATTGCCACTGTATATACACAACATACGTACACTAGTCATGATGCATGTTTTTGAATGTAGGAAACTACAGAATCCAGAGAAAACTCATGCAGATACAGGCAGGACATGCATTTTCACACAGGTGGGTTCAAGTCCCAGCACTAACAAGCTGCCACTGGCTTTTGACTAAATCTCTCCATCTCTTTAATTGTATTTTGTAAGATTATAGTAAGATGTTATCATCTGTAAGGTGCTAATGGTAAGGGCATCTGCTTATTTGACTTCAACTTAAAAACATGAGTGATGTTATCTATAATAATAATGTGTGGTTCCAAACAAGTACTGCAAACTTAAAATGAATCTGACACACAGTTCAAAGTATCCGGTTGGAACCTGTTTGGAGAAAAACACAATTAGGATGAGCCAGCCACTGTGCTCCAAGATTGTCTAACAATCCTGCTGTTCACATAAATGTATTACTGAAACAGCACACAACCAATACATCTGCAAAGTACAGGAGACCATAACATATTCATAGAGACATTGCAACATTTACATTTACAGTATTTAGCAGACGCCCTTATCCAGAGCAACTTACAAAAGTGCTTTAAGACATCAGTAACATAATCC
>JAVSBV010000103.1:6658038-6672842 GCA_033117975.1 Parotocinclus spilosoma
ATGCATATCTGGATGCTGTTATGCTTGAAAGAGAGGGGATGGGGATGGACCAGGGACCACAGGAAATGATCGACAGGAGTAATTTAGCTGGAGCTCACATGAATGAGAAAACAATTGAATGAAAAGTGTCAGGTAGATTAGATATTCATAGGAGGCTAGGAAATATGCTGAATCTGATGCCTTATGCTGGACCATCGTAACCTCCTCCTTCTCTCCTTTCTACATTCCCTCCCCCTCCTTCCTTCCTCCAGCTGGCTTTTTGTCTCTGGCCCTGCTGAGGATCTGCTCAGTGCGCTGCGTGAAGTCTGCACAGCGCTAACGTTTAAACTAGCTTAACTGCTCTCGCATCTTTTCTTACACACATTCATACACATGCTCTTGCAAGCTCTTGCTGCTCTAAGGAAAAGGATGGACTAACTTTCTTCTTCCTTGAACACCCTCACACGTGTACACTCCTTCTTCGCTGCTCACCTGAAGACAAACAACTCTTCTGGATCACCTTATCTTTACCATCTTCATCTTCAATAGTCATCATGCAGGTGTCCATCGCCTGCACCGAGCACAATCTGAAGGGACGCAATGGAGAGCATGGCAAGCAGAGTGCCACCAGCCCCAATGTGGTGAATGCAGCTCGTGCCAAATTTCGCACTGTGGCCATCATCGCCCGCAGCTTTGGGTCCTTTACGCCACGCCACCATATCTCACTTAAAGAGTCCACCGGCAAGCACACGGGCATGAAGTACCGGTACGTTACTTCACATACTTTCCTCTTGGTCTCTGCATTACTGTTTTAACTCTCAAGTCACTGAAGTTTTGGACTCTCCATAATTTCCACTTTGGCATCCATCAGATTGGAATTCTGTATTCCTTCATTTATTTTTCTGTAGACATTTTTAGCTTCCCATTCATCCATTTCTGTGTCTTGTATCCGGTGTCCCAACATAATCTACCAATTTTGGGTTTTCTAGCTTATCAGCAGGATGTCTCCCTCAAACTCTGAAGGATATCTGTTACAGACTACTCCATCACTCTTTCGTCTCTTAATCATTCCTCTATCTGTCTATCTTCACTATCTTTCGATCACACATTCCCTTTTCTAACACTTTTGGGATTTTGTCTTTTTTTTTCTCCAGTCTCTCTCTCTCTTTGTCTCCTTAGAATTGTTTTTTGTCTCTACAAGTCTTTCTGTCTTGCTTTCCTTAGTTAAGTATTCAACCTAACTCAGTCTTCTCTTAAATGTTAAAACCTTCTATATTCCATCGCACTTCAATATGTTAATACTTATTTTCTCCTACTCAGCAGTTTCTTCATTATTTATCTTTTGTTACATTAACCTTCTTATGTTTTTGTTATCAATCTTACTTTCTGTGTTTCTTTACTTCTCCTTCAGGAACTTGTCCATCTTTCTCTCTTTTCTTGAATTCTAAGGACCCCTGTATCTCTTATGCAAATCTTCCACTTATAATGCTAATACTTCTAAAGCAGTTACTTTGTACTTAGTTTTTTTGGTTTTCTTAGCATCCCCATGTTTATCTTTTGCTGTCCAGCTTTCCAGCAGTCTCATCTCTCATACTACAATATGTTTGCTTTTTTTCAGCATTCTCTCCACCTCCCTCTGTTTACTGTGGGTCACTGTTGTATAGTGTCACTGTTATCTCCAGCTGCCAGTTTTCTGTCTCAAGATCATAATCACAATGTTCCCATTTGTCCATCTTTTTAAAAATGTGAGTGAGAAGGTAACATTCAGTCATTAATTTCCTATGTAAGTTTTACACAATGCCACAATGTAAAACCAAAAAATTGGCATGCCAACTTGGCAGCAAGCTACAACTGAATTGTGCCCTTAAAGATGTTTTGTGGAACATGTTAAAGCAACTACTTCATGTGATTTGTTTCTTGGACCAGTACTATGTAGAGGTTTATGCTCACCACCCTCATATCTTTCATTCCTATCTGCCTTCAGTTGCAATTTAATTCAGTATTTTAATGTTAGAAAAGCCCATAACCACCATCTCGTGTTCATGCTAATCTGTAGGGTTCATCATACTTTATCTCAAAACACTTTACACCATGTAAACATGGTCATAGCAAAAATAGTACACTGCATGTATTTTTAAACTAACATCTTATTCTCAGCCTGTCTCTCCAACTGAGATTTATTTCCTGTTGTTTTTCAGCAACTCATGTCAGAGTCACATTTATTATTTGTCTTCATAGCTCTCATTTGTCCCCATTCTCCATCATTTAGATTTCTCTCGTTCCCACTGTCTCACACACACACAGACACACACAGTAGTCTGCTTGTGTGCTAACATGCTGTGATCTGACTGCAGTAGTAGAGCTCCACTATACATCAAGGTGGTGAATTACATAGATACAGCAGTGTGTGGATCTTTGCTTCTTTGCTTGGAAAACGATGCAAAGGAAAACGATGTGTAATTTTTGAGGTAATATTTCTGTATGCCATTTTATTATGGTTTATAAGTTTAAATCTAACAACATATATCTTTGCATCCTACAAACTGCATGTCCCGACCCATCTCATTAAGCATTACTTATATGAGCATATTCTCTTCTAAATGTGGTTAAACTGTAGCTATGTGAAAGATAATTTGGGATGGTGGAGGTTATGGAGGGAAACCTGCACAAATATGTATTTCAATGTAATAATGTTCATACATTAGAAACGTCACTTTCACTGCACAGTCTTAATTGTCTTTTCAATTTCCCTGTCTTCTTCTCTGTCTGTCTCATACTGTAGCCAGTTACTATTGTGTCAAGCTATCAGTGAGGCATTAAAAGTGTAGCAGGCATCTCTGGTGAGGTGTGACGTACAGAAGAGATGAGGGATAAGGTTTCTAGAAGTGACAGTTTTAACCCTCATGTCAAAACATCACAGTATAGTCGTCAGACTGTACAGGACATTCAATTGCTCACTGAATAATCAGGGGTTGGTCAAATACTATCAGAAGAAATGAGTGAATCATCAAAAAAATCTCATCTGTGTATCATGTGTATCTGTGTATCTGTGTATCATGAGTGCATCTCATCAATGTCCTGTATAACCCAGCACCACACTGTTAACTACACACACAAAACAATAGAATTGACCATACTTTACAGTACATAATTAACTTGTTTGTACCTTTGATACATTTATGTTGAATAAAAAGAAGTAAATCTACAAACTGTAGCTAAATATGTTGGTTTGAAATACAGCAGAGATAAAGCTCACCTCCATTTGGAGATGAATATGAACAGTTTTAGTCAACCCTTCTAATACACAAAAATACATTTATACAAAATGTAAAAAAAAAGTAAAATATAAAAATCATTATACTATCATTCTCTACAGAGGACGTCTCTCCTCTTGAGTGGAAATGGGCTTAAAGTCATACAATCAGTCAGAAACCTAGAGAATAATGGTAAAAATAGTTTAGTTCTCATCTGGTACAATGCTGCATTCACATTTTCAGTCTGTAATAGAAAGCCCTATGTTACCAGTAATAGAATCTGCTTATACTATACTGTTCTGTTATCTAAAATGATAAAATGTCCTGCAAAAATAATAAATTAACTACTTGCTTAATTTAGTAAAAAAGAGGTAGAATGGTGACAATTTAAGGTGTTATTCAATACTAAGCTGCAGTACAAGTTTCAACCATATGAAACCTGACTTAAAATGAGCATATAGATTTTTCCTCTGATCATACAACTGCCAGGTTGCTGAATCTTGTATTGAACGCACACCATGACAGTTATGACATCCTGTAGTACTGCACAGTGTATGACTTTGATATATGCCACCCTAACCGGTCAACGTAGACCATAAAACCAGAGATACACAGCGTCAGTCGTAATACACGCAACCTTGAGATTCACTCTAAATCACTGAGGCAATTTCAAATTCCAATTTCATGTCAAAGGGTAACATTTATTACAAATTAATGTTATCCTTGGGTCAGCATGTCTCGTAGACATTCTTTTTTATTGTACTGAGTTTAAGAAACGGGATTCTGTGTAATTCGCATGACAGATGATTCAGTTTTTAAGGACAAGGCATGGACAGTTTTTTTTAAATGTAAAAGCTCTTCTAAGCAACCACAGTACACATGTAGCACATTTTCTTTTACATTTTACCTATGCATGGTCAAACATATGGATAAATATAGAAATATATAAAATATAAATATATTTATGATTGTTCTGATAATTTCTTTATAACTGAGAGGCTAAAATTGCAAATACCTAACAAAATAAATAAAGAAGCAATCTTAACAATAATCTAAGTCTAAGTAAGCTATGAGTAAGCAGCTACTGCTAGCACAAAAACATTTTTACTCCTCAGAACCATAAAGGTCACCTCACATGGTGGACAAAAAGTGAAGAGAGACCATGCCTGTGCTTTCCTCACTCGTTGACCTGAATTGCCATTAGTGAAACAAACACTACCTTAGTCTTTGTTTGGACTTGTGTTTTTCTTACAAGTCCTTACATTTAGCTTAGAAAAAAGATGTGTTTTGACAGCTGTCTTGTTTGTCAGACCTGACCTTTCTGTGTATTGGAGGCAGCTAGTGGAGCCTTGGTACAGATCTGCACGTCTCCTGACCATCACAGAGCTGGAGCTCTTGAAATGTCAGAGTCGATACTCCCACCAAGTTCAGCAATCCAATCCTCCTGTGGTATTATTAAACTCTCTTAAAAGGCCTGATTATGTAGATGGGATTGCAGGTGTCACCTCAATGCTAGCATCAATTCAGCAGAACATATTATTGACAGATAATAATTGTACCATATGGTACAGTGTAATTCTGTTGCAAGTACTGTGTAAATAGTATCTATTGATTTCCTAGCAGGTTTCCTTATAATGTCCTTCATCAGTTCTGGGATGGGAGATGGGATTAACTGTACAGTCGGTCACTTGATGGATCATCGATCTCCACACATTTCTGTCCTTCATCGATGTGATCCATGAAGTATTTTGCCAGGATAGTGGAGTAGTTTGCCATTGCTTTCTCTCCCCTCCCCATTTATATGAGCTTGGGACCGGTGGGCAGCTGTTTCCAGTTACATGGCTGGGGTATTTTGCATACAGAAGTCAATAACAATTTGGAGATGCCAATTAAACTAACACACATGTCTTTGGACTGTGGGAGAAAGCCGGAGTACCCGGAGTAAACCCAAAAAGATACGGGGAGGACATGCAGACTCCACACAGAAAGGCCCAAGCCGCTCCACCCTGGGATTGAACCCAGGATCTTCTTGTTGTGAGGCAAGCAGTGCTACCCACTGAGCCACCGTGCTGCCCCATCAGTTCTTTAGAACTACATAAATCTCTCATTCATTCCATTTCCTTACGTGCTCAATCCAATCCAGGGATGGTGATGCGGGGGGGTGGGAGAATCCCCTGGTGTTGCAACAGCGACTCCTATCCAGCCCTGTGACTTTTTCACATTTCCAGTCATAAACAGTCCAATATTTGTAGGGTTTTTTTGCCCCTCTAACTGGGCAACAGCAGAAGTTCATAGTAAGCAGTTCCTTGTGGTGTGTTCTTTCAGAAATGTGTTGTGGTTGACTTGTGTTGACTTATAGAAGCAATTATTGCCTGAAGCAAATACATTTTTAGTCACTAATAATGCTATCTAATGATCATCATAGCAGTCCCTGTCCAGCAGCTTCATATTTTGGCTTTCCTGTAGACTGGGATTTTTGCCACTGCTGGTAGAGCTGTATGACCATAGGCTTTGATACATCTGAAAATTCAGCTACTCTCTTTACACTGTGGACTTTAGCATGTCCAAAATGAAATCACCCCTGTTTGCCAATCATTACCAAAAGCTTTTTCCACATGTCAAATGAGCCATACACTGCACTGTCCCACCTCCACCTCCAATACCAGGAGACTAGTCCTTTGTCCAGAGACCTTATTTTACATTTGATTGGTGCAAACCAAACAAATTAGGTATTGAATTGCAGGCAATCGTGCATTTACAATAATGTGAAGCAATGTTCAAATTAACCATCAGAATGGGTAAAAATGTGATTTTTTCAGTGGCATGATCAATATTAATCTCCTGGGATGTTCATGAACACTTTGAATGAGGCAGTAATAAAAAAAAATTCCAGAGAGAGCGAGTTCTATGGATAGAAACAGTCTGTTAATGAGAAGGGTCAACAGAGAATGGGCAAACTGGTTTGAGCTGACAGAAAGGCTTTGGAACTCAGATCACCACTATACACAATTGATGTGAGCAGAAAGGCATCAGGATGCACTTTAGGACAACATACAAATCTTTACTTGAATGGCACAAGTTATTTGAGTGTCATTGCTACCCATCTTCTAATGGCTGCTTCCAGCAAGATAAAGCACAACAGCACAGATAAAAAGTCCTCACAACCTGGTTTCATGATAATGGCAGTCAGTTCTATATTCTAAGGTGGTCTTACAAGTTACCCAATATAAATTCAATAGAACACTTTTGGGATTTCAGAGAACAGGAGGTTTGCAGACAGAAAATCTGAAGGAAGTACTTCATGCAATATCGATATGGAACAGAATCTCAATGTACTGTTTTCAGAATTTTGTGGTGTATCCATAATATGAAACAGTGAGGCTGTTCCTCAAAGCCAGGTCCTACTCAGTTCCTAATAAAGTAGTAGTGTTCCTAATAAAGATCTTGGTGAGTTAATATCACATGCATTGTACAGGTTGAACCAAAAAACACAGGACATTTCAGAAATTAAAGGAAAAACAACATATCTGAATATCCCAGCACGCAATTGGTGAGGGGGCTTTCTTTTAGGCTATGCCTGGAACATGGTCGCCATCTTGAAAGCCACCATATTGGATCAAGGGCAAATTTTTCCAATAAAAAGCTGGTAATGTAGCATATTAAAGAAGACCAGAATTGCCTCAGAATTCGACAAATCAGATTTGCAATATATCTTGTGGCTCAAAAGTCATAAACAGAAAATTCTAAGCTTTTGTTGGTTGTCATAGCTAAGTGAAGATGGAATTGATGACTCTAATGTCTGGGAATGCAGCTGCCATGTCATAGCTATGGACTTCAACAACCAACATCCAGAAAAAACACCAATTTCATGCAGCACTGTTGCATCCCTCATAGTCAAATTCCAAGAAACCGGGACTGTAAACAGCAAGACACAGTGGTCATCCGAAGACTGCTACCAATGGAGAAACCTCAACAATGGTTTTGGCAGTGTTTGGCAGAGTGTCTTGTGACTTTTGCCTCTCCTGTATACATGTTAGTTATCTTTGTCATGCCAACCACACTCATTGCTAACAAATTTACAATATGAACCATACAGCATTTACCGAACAGCACAATCCCTCTTAATATGACACTTTCAAGTCATATTTCATAGGTCAACAACAAGTCTGCTTATCAACCTTCTGCTCTTTTCTACTAAAACATAGTCAATGGAGAAATGTTGCGCCAAATGTGAAGAAAATTTTGGCTTCCTTGCACAGAGACCTGGCTTTGTTCCATCGATACATTTACAGCATATAATAGACACTTCTCCAATCCAGCAATTATTGGCAGCACTTTACACCTCATAACACCCTAAAATATACAATATAAACAATTGGAATTAACGGCCTTGCTCAAAGACTCATCAGCTTCAGCTTGTCAGTAGTGAGAAATTAACCCTCAACCTTCTGGTTCATCGTTAATCACCTTAATCCCCGAGTCAAGAGTCAGAAAATATTGAGATAAAATGGAAAGCAAGTAAAGAACATAGTGGGCTAGGTATGGTTTACTGTCTGCATCATTGCCCAGTGTCACATTCATATTCCAAACAGTCTATCAGATAAAGCGGGTCCACAAAAATGTTGGTTATATAGTTGTGCATAGTCATACATTAATCGGCCTAATCAGTATTCAGTTAGTGACATTTCATTAGCACTAATGAACTTATCTGTAAATGGCAGTGGAGGTTTTTTAGTCCAGACTAATAGGATCCATACCTAGACGAATTTGATAAAGTTCTGACCTGTAGCTGGAGTAGGCTTTATGGTTAACAGTAAAAACACTGTTTCTAAAGCAGTGGTTCTCTTTTTTGGTACCGGTAAACATTTTACCATGTTCTCTACTCATCTAAATCAACTAATGAGCTCATTAAGAAACAATTACTTAGCTGTGTGTGTGAGGGTAGGAAGAATATAACATGTGCTTAGCAGGCGGTCTCCAAGACCAGAGGAAAGAAGCACTACTGGAAGGTATCCTTTAATGTATTATATTGTTTTCCTAATGTTAAATGATCGCCAGTGACCATAATGCATGACGGAAAATAGATACACAAACTTAAATGTTTCTATCAAACATAACCCTTAAATCCAAAGGCATTTTGTACAAAGAACACAATTTGTACAATCCCAAGTTTTAACAGTATGGAGTGTATAAAGAATACATATTAAAAAGTAATTTTTAAATGTACTTTAACTGTTATTTTGTTGCAAACAGTATAAACCCAATATACTTTATGTTTTGTCTGGTCAACTTTATTGCATTTTTTTATAAACATACTTTCCTGCATTTCAGGCCTGCAGCACATTCCAAAAAAAAGATGGGACCTGGAAATGTAGAGCTAGTGATGCATAAAAGTAATTAATGATTTAAAACAGGTGCTTGTAACCATGATTTGGTACAAAAGCAGCATCCAGGAAAGTATTTGATGAGCAAAGATCTCCAGCATGCAAATGCATGATAATGCATGGAAATTTGTATATTTCTCTCTTCACATTGCGTAATATTATTAAACAGGTCAAGGCATCTGGAGGAATTTCTGTGCATAAAAGGCCAAGGGTGCAAGCTTAAGCTGGATGCCTGTGATCAGACGGCATTGCACCAAGAACTGCCATTTAACAATAGCTGATATAACCACATTGGTAAAGGATTACTTTGACCAACTTTTATCAAGCACTACAATATGGAATAACATTAACAAATGCCACTTAAAACTTTACTGTGCAAAATAGAAGCCTTATGTTAACAGCGCTTGGTATAAGCTGTGCCATGATGTTTTAGTATGATGTTTTATGTGTGATGAAAAGGAGCAACAACATTGCAAAGTGGTAAACATTTTGAGGAATGTCCTGAAGGTCTGAAATAGGAATAGATGTTTATTAAGAAATTAACAAAACATGAAATACAAGTCAAAAGTAAATGTAAGAGACACTTTTTTATTTGGGGTTGTGGATGGGATATTTTGTTTATAGCAACTAATGGCCCTTATCTTGATAGCCATGTTAGCCTCTATAAAGGCTTGCTAAAATACCACAAAATTCCTTTTTTTGCAAAATACTACAACCATAAAAGTAATAAAAGTTAATAAATACTAGACTATATTATTAAGACTTGGTATCAAGTAATGCTGGGAAACATTTATTTTCAAGTTAGACCTTTTCAGTCACATACAACTCAGTCACACTTCAAACATCCAGATGCACAGTGCATACACTGCTCTTTGTCCACCTCATTTCTTTCTAAATGCCTATACTGGCAGTGAATAGTCTGAGTTCACATAGCAACAGCGTGCATCTCCTCTTACTCTGTCCTTTTCCATAAATAATAATGCATACACTTACATACCAACAAGGTGGTGCAATTTCTGAAATACGCAGAAGGCATTCTGAACATCATCTGATCAATTCTTTGGCTGATAATACATATCTGTATGTACTTAGATGGTTTACTGCTCTGTTTTCACAAGTTGAGATTGGTATGATTTCTAGCTCATCTGAATCTAAGAACTGAACCCTTCTGTACTAATGAATGCACTGAACCTTGTTCTTTGTACTTTAATTACCTTTCAGCATCAATACATTTTATACAATAGTCTCTTTGTGCTGTATATACAACAGTTATGATCACAGTGACAGAACAAATATGTGAATATTTATTCTGATTGTATAGATGTTTTCTAACATTTTAGGATATTATTAGGATATTACATTTTAGGATGTTAGAATATTAGATTTTTAGACATCAGTAAATTGTTGCTAATAACACATGCTTTTTGAGTACAAAACAGTTTAATATTGGGCTCCAAGCTCAGCAGCAGCAAGGGACAATAAAAAATATGTAATTAACATTTAGCATTTTGTTTTGAGTCCCACCATAATGAGACTAGAGATTTGTTTCATTTGAATAAATTAGCAGGTTGATTTTTCAGGATTTATTTTCTACATTTTGTGTTTGAACAAGAGCTTTATTTTCACTGTGCCTTTGAAAAGCATTATGATACATTAACCATGCAGGTCTCTTGTGCCCTGTAGGCTAGTTTTTTAACATAGGTCAAAATGCAGAAGAGAGAAAGAAAGTAAAGAGAAGGTATTGATGAATTTAAACTGTCACAATAAACTTGTAATACATTTGCAAATAAAGTACAGTATCAGTAGAAGTCATCATCATCCTATGTCCCTTTAACAGATAGATCTTCCTTTGCTAGAGGTTGGGTATAAACCAAAGTGAATCACTCCAGATGTAAGCCTGTACGCATGTGTAATTGCTTGCTCTACAGTTTCTGGTCTATGTGTTGTCTCCTGTTTTTCTTCCATTTTAATAGAGGCAGGTTCCCAGAGCTCCAGTGGGGGTTGGGTCTGTATCATATCAGTTGATCTGTTTGCACCGACATAAGGTCACTCAAAAATTACAGATATTTTTCAAATATTTGTCAGCTATAGCCATATTAAACAAACCCCACTCAACAATCTTCCTTCATGCCCCACTAAACATTTCTTATTGAACCTAATCAATGTAGATTTGTAGATTGCTTTTTTTAAATAAAACTTCCATTTAAAATGTAATGTTAAAAATGTATGTAACATATTAAATATTAAAAATGCTAGAGTTGGCTTACCTATGAGAAAAATGTTAAGGGACGAAACAGTGACATTTCCCATTCAGCTTTATTGATGCAAGCAAGTAAATGCAAAAGAAATGTTTTTAACCATTAATATCTATTTTAACCAGGTGCGCCTCTGTGCTAAGCTCTTGCATCTCTAAATATACAAAATTTCAAATCTATAATGAGTCTCTACTCCCCACTGTATACGGCTTGGAATAGTAACACGTACACCCTTTGTATTGCACTACATATCGAGCAGGAAGCCATTTGTGAGTAAAAGATAAGGACACTTGATTTTTATATTATAGAATATTACACATCTGTGATTTAAATTTGTATATCTCCTTATTTACGTGAGTATTGTATGCAAACCTCTAGGATTAGCAATCCCACCCCTTAGCAATTACCAATCCCAATCCCACAATTTGAAATTAAAGTAAGGTATTTAAATTAATGGGGTCACAATATACAGCGTGGGTACAAATTAGAGGAAACTCAAGATTATTCTTATCCTCGCAAGGAGTGGCCAACCAACAATTATCACTCCAAATGCAAGGCATATAGTGAACAAGGTCATAAAGAAACTTGGGGACCAGGGCAGTTTGACTTAATAATGGATTTGTCAAAAATAACAATTAATTATACTGTTTGCAAAAATTAAGGGATATGTGAAATAAATAAGCCACTAAAGTTGAACAGTTACTGCTAACATGCCACATTTATAAGCTGCTATATTTACTAATATATAGCAATTAAAAAACTGTTTGAGAACTAATGTGTAGTCTATCACTACCATCTCGCTGGATTAAATCCAAATGAGCTTCTAATACAAATATTAAACATTAAACATGCCCCAAATTTTTTTGATTTTGAGCAGTGTAATCACAGGCATTAGATCACGTGCTTCATAGCTGGTTTGTATGGTCTGGCGTCTTATGCCTGTACATCTACACAACTGTTTGTGTAATTCCATTATAAAGCTGTACATATATTTGTAGTGTGTATACTTTATATTTAAAGATAATACTTATAGTTTAGGTGCAACTGTCATATTCCAGGTATAGTAAGTCACCAATGTTTTTTACTTTTTCACAGACAAGGCTTGGGCAATTCGGTTTAAAAATGGTCCAATAAGCTAACCCACCAAAGGGCCCTGGTCTCGAGTCCCAGTAATATTTTCTGGCAGGAGCCTGTGATCCTGACCAGGAAAAGTGTTGGTTACAATGTCGACAAAAACACATAAAAAATAGAGCAGCTTATGTGAAAATGCATATATTTATACATCTTGGCTTTTATGTCCTTATTTATATAAGATTATTTATATATTATATATTATTTATGTATTATTTATATATTATATATTCTTGCCCTTATTTTCCATATGTAACTTATGCATTAATTTTACTTGAGTCAGATCATCTACTTTTGATCAAAGACCACAAAATGAATACAAGACACTAGTGCTGTAACCTTCATGTAATGTCTACAAAATTACCTAACCTAAACTAGACATATTTACTGACAGAGCAATAATTAAAATGGTTAAAAGCTGCAGTAAGAATCACTTTATTCACCAATGATTGACAGGAATCAACTAGAGCTTATGACAATGTGTAAATATTTAAGAACAATTTAAAAAAATGAAGTGATTTGGAAAACTAAACATTTAATATTTCACATGAAGCCCTTAGAAAAACTAAAGAACAGTTGGCAGCCTATACTCAAACCTCAAATGCATTAAGATTTCCAATATAATACAACAGGTGAGGGAAACTACTGGCATAAGTACACACATTCATAATTATGGAATAAAAAATTTATAGAGATAGCCTATTTCTTCTCTTTTAAAGCTGGCTTAGTCAGTGTTGTTCCTTTTTCTAGATAACACTGGTGGTAATAGCAGAAAAGTCTTAGGCTAAAATGTCTCGAGGGAATTCAAAGTGTTGGTGTAATGAGAGTTGTGGTTAAAAACTACAACATAACATATGAAGAGTTTTACACTGTTGCAGCCCATGCTGCATATCATTCATATCACTACGTTTCAAATGATATGGCATGTTTCCTTTCGGCATGTGTGGACTTGTCACGCGAGTCTGAGCAAAACAGAGACTGCTGACATCATGTGTGCTTGAGCCTACACAGAGCGGTTGCTGGTGTCATGCTCATGATTTGCATTTCTAATACTTGTCTGAAACACTTGAATTGACTTGCATACTGTTGTGTTCAAAAGTTGTGTTTTTGTTGCCATCCTTTGCACATTCCGGCTGCAGTTGTTAGGTAGGTTAGGTAGTTACATCTGTTGTTGATGTTGAAAATAGTTGGTATGTTGTTATAGTTTGGATGGCTGTTTGATTTAAAAGTTTATGCTTGGTCATTCATTAGAGCTGATCTGTTTTACTGTGTGTTACCTTTAGAGATCTTGTTAAAGATCTTTAACATATCTGTGCCACATGCTGAAAAAAAAGACAGAAAAATCTAAGCTCCATCAGGCATTGGTGGCTCATGAGACCCTGCCAGTATGTAGGGCTGCCTTTTTGTAGAGCCTTGATCATATACTGAGGATCTACTTTTGTGTGTGATTCAATGTGTGGGACATTAGTTACCACATTGGTTTAATTTTGGTGTTTAGAAAGCATAAGGTTACTGCTTATTTTCCAGTGTATGCTTTGGATACTATTATTACAAAGTATGTTTACAGGCAAATCTCAGGAGGTGTGTTGTGCTCTCAGACTCAGAGTTAAAATGATAGTTGGTATCAAAGTAATGATGAATTTTCTGATGGTCCATGAATATCAATGTGTCCCTGAGGTTTACCAGCAAGTCTTTAGTAAACCGGTTAAAAACTCTTAGCAAAGTCTTGAGCTTCTGTTTTTCTGTTTCACTAGTAAAGTGAAAAAATGAAAGTTAATGGAACCACTTCTGTTAGAAGCATTGGCAGTCTGTCTGCTTGATGTTTTGGCTTAAGCTGATATATGTACCAGTATATATGAACACATAGGACCTTGTTTACATCGCCTCTTCCTCAGCAGGAGTCATCCTCATTCTCTGATTGGTAAGCTGTAGCTAACAGTTTGAATTTTTTTTTTACTAAATCAACCAGTGTTTAAGCCTTTTGTCTTTACTGGCTTTGTGTTTTTATGTGTGGATGCTGTGCCTGTCCTGATTTTGCAATATACTAGTGTAGCTCAGTCATTAATGTTTGACAGCACACTACCGTTTTTGACAGTTCTCATAATGGCAGTGATGTGTTAATTAAGGGAGTGGAGCTTGGCGTCCTTAAAGTTTGTCTCTGCATAACATATGTAAAGATTAAAGAGTCTAGTTTAAGAAAAATAACTGTTCTTTCAAAGCTATCTGCTGGTTGTATATCTCCACTTTGTTGTTAGAGGTGATTTTGTTTCTCTTCAGCAGCCCTATTTGTGTAATGACATACAAACAAAAGACTGGTTGGAAGTGGTCTGATTCTGTCTTGTGTTCAGATAATCCAGTGTGTGGAAAAAATTGTGAACTATAAATCAGTCCAGCTGGAGCCAGATTGCACCCTAAATGATTAAACTAATTTTTCTCTATCTTTTAATCCTTAGACCATTATTACAGCTCAGAAAGATTTACTCTGGCTCTATGTTTCCAGTCTGTGGTGGGCAAACAGACTTGTAGAAATATGTGGCTTACTTTACTGGAATGGAATATTGATGGGGAGCCCCACTTCATCTGAGGCTTGGAAAGCAATGCTCAAATTGTGGTACCACATCCAATCCGAAACCATATACTTGGCAGTAGCCCATGACCACCCTTGTTCTGTTCGTACCAGAATTCGTTAATAATAGGCTATTACACTGGTCACACTGGTTACACTGTTTCTGAAATGAAATGAGTCATTCCCTAATGATTTTTATGTGCTGAATTCAAATATCACAAGGAAAACTGTCAAT
>JAVSBV010000103.1:6672942-6686127 GCA_033117975.1 Parotocinclus spilosoma
GCTATGTAACATATTAAATGTTTATTAAACCTTTATTGTGCGATTTACACGTATAGCGAACGTACAAACAAGAACTGTTGTTGCTTACGAACTTTGTTCATTGAAAAATTAATTTGCAACCAAGTTTTAAGTTTTTCGACCTGACCTACAACACAATGTATAGGTACTCAGCATGCGAAGCATAATACTGTAAAAAAATATATATATATGTATATATATATATATATACGTATACATGAAGTCACTTCATTTATATATATATATATATATACGGTATATATGAAGAAAAGCTTGAAAGACAGCAAATTATATCAGGCTGGCTAACTATCAGTACAATAGACAAGCAAGTGAAGGCAACATGCTAATGATGATACTGATGTAATGTTGCATTTTTCTAATTCTTCCTTCTTGGCACAATAACATAACTTGTACTCCATGAACCCTCCTCTAAAATAACAACTAGTAACTGGATTACGGAACTGCACCACTGTTGCGACCTTGCATGTGTTGGTACATGTGCGTGCATTAGAAAGGATACTGGATGAATGGGCAATGTGGCAAAATCACAGCTGCATGTGGATAATGTGGAAAGCCCCGGTTATGTAAGAGAGAAAACAACCTGGTTTGTCCCCATTGTTCTTTCTGTCCTCTGCTGGACAGTCCCACTGCATTAATTAGATTCACTAATGAACATAGCAGAAAGAAGCAGGATGTATGAAGTGGCTCCGAAATATGTTTCCTGTTCTAAATGATACAAATGGAACATGTAGGCCTAGATCCACATAAATGAGGCACATTGTCATGCTGGAACGGAATGTATATGCGTCATGAGACGTGTGTGTGTGTGTGTGTGTGTGTGTGTGCGTGCGATTAAACAGCATTCTTTCATTCCTTCTGCTCACATACGTAATCATTTAGCAGGCAGCTAAAAGCGATTGCTTAAATATCGCCAGGGAAATGGAATAATATTCAGATTGAAAGGCTGCTATATATCAAGTTCACTACCTCCTATTTAACATTTACAACACTTTATTATACTCAGTAGACCAGTGAAAACTCTAAACAGTAGTGTTACTGCTGCACAACTCAAGGGACATGGGTTCAAGTTTGTTTCTAGGTACTGTCTGTATGGAGTTTTGTATGTTCACCATAGGTCATATAAAGGAGACAGAGTGATCATCTTTGTTCATCACAGTATGTGGGCAGACACATATCAATTGAGCTATTACACAAAAACACAGAATGTTTTCAGGACTTAAAGATCACCATTCTAGCTCATCACAAGTCTTCATATGTCTGTAACATACAGTATCAAAGGTAATGAATAAATGCCCAGATAGGTGTCCTCAGCGTAGAGTATAAGACACAGCCTGTAGGTTATTAGCATAGTGGAGAGCTGAGTGTGAGCTTGTGGGAAAAATAGGAACACAGACAATAGTACAGACATGTTCTTGTCCTCTGACACAGCGGAGGAGTAAGAGCAATGACACTCACAATCTGCTGCTGTCTCGCCCCCGGCATCCCACCAGCGTCCTGTCAAACAATGGACAGGCTGTGAGAGAGAGAAAGTTGAAAAGTCACAAAGAGAGCTAAGGAGTGTCATGAGATGTGGAAATTTAAGAGAGGGTCGAGATTTTGTTCGTTCAAAATGAAGAGAGGAGCGTTGAAAATCTGCTGGAAGGCTGTGGAGTTAAGTGAGAGAAATTGGATCAGCATTGCAACATTCTGAAATGTTTCATTTTCAGAAGATGCAGTTACATTGGAAACCTGTGTGCCTTATTAAAAATACTTGACTGTTTTTTGCAACATAATATCCAGCTACTACACGTATATGTGCATGATACAGCTGATATCCAGGCTGAGTTCCTAAACGAATATTATCTTTCCAGAAGTTTCCAGTTTCTTTTGGTAGTTTGTCATGTAGTAATAGACATCTTCATATATTTAAAAGAAAGACAGCCACTCTGCAGGGAGGTTAATGACAGCTATATCATGTTATAGTTTAGTGTTAATATGTCCTTCATTTCTTGTCTGCCCCATATACCATTTGTGTTAAATCGCTTAATATATTTAGTGTTAACACGTTTATTTCTATGCTCAGTTGTGCCCCTATGACAGATTGACAAGCATAAGCAAAGTTAAAATCGTATGACACATACACTCACACAGAATAGGGCCACTTTAGGCACTGATTAATCTAATACCTAACACGCATGTCTTTGGACTGTGGGAGGAAACCAGAGTACCTGGAGTAAACCCACGTGGACCCGGGGAGGAGGTGCAGACTTCACACAAAAAGGACCCAGACCGCTCGACCTCGGATCAAGCCCAGGACCTTCTTGCTGTGAGGTGACAGTGCAACCAACCCAGCCACCTCGACTACAGTTATTATGGAGAATCACATGTAAGGTGAGAACTTGAAGTAACTCATTTAAGCATTAAAGGAACAAATTTAAGTTGCATTTTAAGAAAGACTGGAAATTGGGAAAACCACCTTAAAGTGACTTGTTGATGCCATTTTAGGCATTTTATCAATTGCTAGATGTCCTATTGAGTTTCTAATTGATGCCATTTTGGAACTCAGTCTAATGTTTATATTCCCACCTGGTTATCAATATGGAATGAAGGTCCTACCTCTTTGTATACTGTACACTGGATTTGGCCCAAGCAAACTTTCCAGCTTTTTGTGTACTTTTGTCAGCTTATTCTCAAGTTTTTGTATTTGTCATTATTGTATATGACATAAAGACAGACTGCTTATTAGTTCCTGAGTTACATTCGTTTCTAGTCGAAGTAGTAATGAATGCATACAGATCATAAAGTACTTACAGCTGCAACTGTTACTTGTGCTGCTTTATTTAGTTAGTTATATTATTTTTGCTTTAGCAGTGCAACCTTTGGAAATGTTACAGTATAATCTGTACTATGTCAGATTTTACAACTTTTTCCAATATTTATGCAAAATATTATATTGCTTTTTTAACTGTAAATGGATATTTTTTTCTCGTAACAAGGTGCTGCCAAATATTCACAGGTTATCTAGGTGGTTGCCGGGATTTAGTCCGCATTACCCCAATACTGGTATTTTGGGGGCCTCTGCTGGCTGACTTGGTACAAAACATTTAGCTCAAGATGCTAATTTTAATTCTTGTTGTGACCTTCTTGTTGGGCGGACCTTCTTGTTGTAAGGCAAGTGGTGCTACCCACCGAGCCACTGTACTGCCCTATCTTGCAGTAAGAATGGATAAAAAACAGCTGAAACACTAAACCTCTTGGTATTTACTGTGCCAAAACTAAGTGTGGCATTTATAAACAAATAAAATATCTTAGGTTCAAATGAAAACCAATGTAAATGTAAGAAAAGTTTTATATGCATTTACCATGCTGTCCCAACTCTATCTGATTTGGGGTTGCAATTAATGGCATCATTTTCTTTTCAGTTCAAGTAGAGAAAATTCCCAGTTGGTACTTTGTTTCTCCTCCTCAAGCTTCCATTATGTCAAAGTGTTTGAGGCGTAGATTTTCAAGCTGACTCCAACTTTCTTGAGCAGCTTTGCTTTTTTTGGAGCCCATGTTTTTTTTTCCTCTTCTACATACGTTAATTATAAATCTGTACATACGAGACCTGGATCACTTGCTGGCAAAGTATTTGCCTTGATTCCTGAAGACAAGCTTTAGCACACTGCTCTTGTTCCCCTATGATTTATAGCTGGGAGAATATCCTAAATGTGGCAATTATATTTTTTGTCAGGAACCAACTTTACCTGGGAGTCACTAGAAACATTTTCACTATGCTTAGTGAACTGATGATATATGGAATTACACACATTTTACATATTGTTCCTCGGATGTCCATACTTAAGAATCTAATGAGAATTAAGGAAATAAAAAAATAAAAATTTTCAGCACTTTTTAATTTCTCGAGGACGATGTGGAATCAATACAACGAAGGAGGAAAAAATAAAAATAATTTTATGTAAAAATAAAATGTATTTAATCTACAAATAAATTAAAGTGAATCTGGAAAAAAAAATGTACACAACAATACCATTGGCTCTCCACCAGAGTGGAAAATGCTCAAAAATAAATGTTTATGTATTTTTTTAACCATTAGAACTGCTGCAAATTTTTTTTGTGGTATTCTTCAATTATGATAATAAATGACATAAAAAAAAATTCTGGCCTTAATGGGACCAGGAGCTTATTTGGACCAAATCCTAAAGTAACAAAACAAATCCTATTATATACATATGCATTGTGTTGTAGATCACAAAAAACGTGTTTGCAAATTTATTTTTTAATAAACAAAGTTCGTATGCAACAGTAGTTCTTGTTTGTATGTTCGCTATACGTATAAATCGCACAATAAAGGTTTAATAAACATTTTACATAGCACATCCCGTCTTGTAACATGGGGTATGTTTGTTTAACCGGATCAGCTGGTTATTAGGACCAAAACGATCACTTCCCGATGTGGTCCCATTAACTGGACTCGACTGTATACTCTTTATGGATGGTTTACACTTTCTATGGTTGCCAGGTTAGCCGATTTGTTAGCAACTAGGTTGGCAAACCGACACCAATACATAAATCCATACACAAGGGAATTTTAGAGCAGTTGCAAATTGGGTACCAAGTAGTTACACTGCTTATTTGCAGTGCCACACAACCTGCAAATGTCTAGTGTGCATGTGGCTTGAAGACAAGAATGGTTGGTTGCAGTAGAATAAGTCACCACTTTATTAAGTAAAAATCCGACAGGAACATTTGCAGACTAAAACCAGTGTAACAAATTCACCACGATCAAAGAAAAAGTCTGCATCATATTGTAAAAAAATATGATCTATTCCTAGAGAAACCTTTTCCTTTAATCCGCAGAGCAAATGTCCATTGTAAATATACCTATAGCTGTGCAAATTCTTTCATGTCTTTCCTGAACTGTTTGCTTGACGTGACCCCCCCAACAAAAGGCTGCTTTTATAAATCAAAGCATTCTTTGTAATACATTGGCATTTCTGACTTTACACTGTAAATATGTACTTTCAGTCCTTCACTTTACGTTTCAACTAAAAGGTCTGACAAAGAAAAGAAAATACAAATGAAAAAAGTTCAAAGGTTATAAATAGACCTTTTTAAACCCAAACACTGAACTGCAGTCTCAGCGTCGATGGCGACTGTGGCTCGAGTGGCTACTGCTACTGTGGTGTTTGCTCTTGTGAGAGCGCTCGTATGACCGTGATCTCTCCCGTCTTTCTCTGTGGTGGCCACCGCTTCCGCGCTCGTGTCGGTGTTTTTTGGATGCAAGGTCGGCAGAGGTTCGTTCCCGGTCCCTCTCGCGCTCCCGCTCTCGCTCCCTGTCCCGTGGTTTGCTGCCGGACCGAGAACGCTTTCTCTTATGTGGGTGTCGAGAGTGGAGTTTCAGATCATCTGAGCGCTGTTTGGTCTTCAAGTGTGGCAGGAGAGGAGAGGGAGCAATGTGGTTGGTATGTCGCCGTGGCGATGGGCTGCGGCTGTGAGAGCGGCTCCGTGAACGCGAGCTGTATGTACCCGATCGACTGCGCCGGCTGTTGTAACTGAAGCAGGAAAAATAAATCAGTAACCTGCATGGATGTCATGTCAAACAGAGTTAAACATTAAGTAACAATCTAATATATCATGTCACAAGAGGGTCACACTTTTTTGCCTCTCAGATAACAGCAACTAAACCAACCAAATAACTGCTCATTAGTCCAGCACATTAGGCTGGGAGGAATAGTGATTTCATTCTCCATACAGAACAGCTTCAACTCGTGAAGCGATGTTGCCAAGTTACCTTACGTAAACCTCATCCACAATATTAATTTTGGATTCAACTCACTGTCAACCATTCCTACTCCTACTCTTTTGAACCATTCTATAAGAATGACTTGTGATCCATATTCTCACATGTAATCATTTTCCTCCAGTGGTGTCCTTTCTCCAGACATAACACTTCTGAATTTAAATCAAAAGGTTTGTGGTTACATCCATCCACAAAACATAGCCTTTTGGTTTGCCATGTGCTATTAAATAGATGGCCCAATGTGTTCTTTCTGAAGCACACTGGCTTTCCCTTTGCAACCTTGCCATGCACACCACTCTTAATCAGTGTTTTTGGTGGTGGGACTCATTAACCAATGTGAACTAGGTTTTTTTAGACACAGGACACCCTGGTTTCCACAGTTACATATTTTACTGGACCGTTCAAGGGGTTACAACAGGATTCGCAGCAACCATGGATTTCTTCCTTTTGCACTGTAACTGTCCAACTGTGGATTGGTGGGGTTTAAACTCTTCAGATGATGTTTTGTAACCTTTTCCAGCATAATATGATGCAAGAATGTGTTCCTCGGACCTGGTCAGAAATCTCTATAAGAGCAAACCCTGAAAGGCCCACATACCATTTCCTCACTCAGAATAATATACATTTATTCAAATTATAATTAAAATTTTGCTGTTATTTCAAATGATAAATATTAGATTTTAATATAATATCCTCAACAATACCTAACTGAGTAGAATTTGTCTCTGCTTCTACTTTAACAGTTGTAAATCTGATTAGGTTTTTGGTCATATATATGCAAAAATACCGAACATTAAGGACTTACAAATGTACATTTAGGTCACACTGAAGTGGCAGTAGGCATTTTATATTAAATTTTATTTATATTAAACAACACATTTCTGCACGACTAATTTATGCTCAACTCAAGTTATTGAACACACATTGTAACTTTTCTTTCAATGTTTCAAAACAGTTAAAAGTATACTGACTGTCGTCTGGGTGAACGTGATCTGGACCGTGAGCGTGTTCTGGAACGTGAGCGACTGACACTTCTGCTATTCCGACCAAGTTTACTCTCTTTTCTAAGCCTGCAGAAAACAAAAAAGGCTTTAAAACAGACGCAGCTCACTGAGAGGCAAGGCTACAATTATTTCAACGTTAAAAATTAGCTTTACGCAGTCCTGCGCTGTGGGATTTTTACCGTAATTAGAGACAGAACAGTAACTTACCCATTATGAGGGCTCTTGGAGCCTTGGGGTCGATCTTCAGTTTCCTTCTTTACAGCCTTTAACACCTGTGGGTTCGGCGATTTCTCATTCATCTTCACATTTGGGGACCCTGTCAGAATTAATGCAAATGACACTCAACATTCTGATACAGCTGAATGGCACAACGTTTTCAAATGATGACTTAATAAAAACAGACTTCCGGTCATCTGTACCTGGCTTGGAGGCAGGCGAAAAACCACCCAAAGTGGATAGTGCAGGAGTTCCATCTGGGTTCAGCCCTTTAGCCTTTAGCTTAGCCTCCTGCAGGGCAATCTTCCTCTTCTCCACCTCCTTCTCCAACATGTCATAGTTCGGCTATAAGCACAAATCAGGACATGTGCATGAGGCAACTGACTGCATTAAACAATAAATACTATAACGAAAGTAATCTAATAGCAGGCCTACCTTTTTCCTTGTGTATAGCTGTAGAGTGGTGATACAGATGTCTTTTATCTCCTCTTCTGTGGCTCCAAAAAGCATATACCATTGCGGGCGAGTTGGCAGAGGAATCTGAGCAAGCAAAAAGTAATAATAGCATTAGTTACTGTCAATTCTAGAGTACAAAACTTAACTCCAATTGCATAGCTGATAAAGGGGTATTAAAAATACAAACATGCACAGAAATATAATTAGTTAAGTAAATTAAGATAGAAGTGAGTATTAATCAATAGCCTTACTGTTTTTTTAACAAGAAATTTAAATAATGAATTTCCAGGTAACAGAAGGGAAAAACCATAACCATAGATATCGAACATACCTGCAGAGCTCGAGCAGCCAGGTAAATACAGGCGCATGCAATTGTTTCCGCTTGAAATCTCACAAACACGTTGGTTCGCAGACTATCATTCATGTAGTTCCTGCAACACAAAAGGTGAAGTGCAACATTGCCATATCATCCTATACCTCAAGCACAGATAATCCCCTACCCCTTAAAAATCAAGAGCCATGATGCAGTTCACTTATGTCACATTTATGGAGACTCGTGTTTAGCTTTGTCCATTCTCGCTCTCTCCTTGCTGACTATACACCTGCTGTATACCGAAGTCATGCCGAAGAAATGAGCATGTACAAAGTAGAATGGTTCACCGGACTTTCGCACATACACAAGCTGTACCAAAAAAGTAGAATTAACAAATCAACTACCAAAATGTGTGTAAATGCACATGCAACCTTAAAAAAAGTAGAAAAACAAATTTTCATGCAAATCTAGTAATGTGGGAAGTACAATGCACACCCCAAAACCCTTGTAAGAGGCCATGTCACCTGCAATGTTGGATAAAGTTCCTGTTTAGTATAAGCAAATGGTTACTTTCAGAATGTGAAGACTGGGAAGCAGCTGGTGGTGGCAGCTTACACAGAACATAATACGGATTACAACATGCACTATGACACGCAAAGCGTGTGCAGTGGATATGGGGGGAACAAAAAAAATGCAGAAGAAGCTGTAACAGCAGCTGCGCAAAGAATTGACCTTCAATTTCTCTTTCAATATGGTAATTGTTAGAGGAAGCTACCACATGTATCACCAGAACAGGTAGAAAACACAATGATGCTTCAAATTACTGATTGAACAGACGTAACAACAGAATGGATTATGGGAATAATTCATGACGATAAAACTAACTTCTAATGATGACATGGATCAGTTAATATGACAGTGCTCCAAGACAAGCTTACTTTTTTACTTAATGCAAGCCACTCTAATGCACAGATCTTCCTACACTCACTTCTAAAGTGATAAAATAAGCTAGCGAATAAAACTGGTGAAACAAAGATTTAGCAAGACGATTCCTGAAATAAATTTCTAGAAAGCACATCAGCTTGAACACAAAAATACAATATTTTTTTTTTAATCACTTCAATATTAATGTGCTTAGTTGATGAACAGCGGTTATGTATTCTAGCATTTATTCTACAGCTACCTTAAAAAAAAAAAGCAACTCTTGTAGCAAAACAAATACAAATCCTTTCGAACAGGACAACCCCAAGAATACAAGGTGATGTTTCCAGGTGGAAAAGGCCCCCCTTCAGTGATTCTCGGGCAGAGAGCTCTCACTGGGTTGGCCGTCTCAAGACAGGCAGCCAATTGGGGAGATTCCTGGGGTCGTGTGGTTGGAGGAGCAGAGTTCAGAGGTTCTTTAAGACACTTACCATCATGGACTACCCTTTAATCAAAGAGTAGAGAAAAAGGACAAAGTTAAACTGAGTTCTCCATTTTTGTGCTTCATGAAAAAACACTAAAACCATGAATTAGAAAATGTGAGAGGGAAATGGACAAACTTTAGTGAAGAAACACAAATACAGCAGTTTTAGATAAAAGGCCATTACAGAGTAAAAGTTACAAAGAGGGGTGACTAAAAAAAACAAACAAACAAACAAAAAAAAGCTCCTACATTGCTAGTTGAAGAGTTAGGTACTCACCAGGCTGTCTGGACCAATGTTTGGTTCTTCTCACAATCAAGGACCTGCAGGTACATGACGATGATCTGAAAATAATGACATGGCAAGTTATACCACAGTAGCAAGTAACTTACCGTCATGCCAACGCAAAGAATGTGCATACAATTTGCTAATAGTGCTGTTAAAGAATTGACAGTTTTATGTCATCACATTGTCAAGACCAGAAGTTATGATTCCGTTTTCAAGTAAAGTATCATGTGTGCAATTTCTCACCTTGTGGGGGTGCTTGACATGAACGCAGAATCCGAGTTCCTTCAACACACGTCTTTCAGCTTTGATCACCTGGTTTTTCGTGTTTATGTAGTTCTGATCAAGTATCAGTGGACTCACACTCCTGATTTGTAAAGGAATGAAAATGCTGTTTCTCCAATCCAAACATACCAACAAAATTCAGAGTTTTTTTGCCCATTATAAGAATCAAATAAACATTTCCCCTTCCAACCAACTAAAGGCAACAGAGCCATTTTGCCTCCTGTAAATTCAGTAGAAGTCTTTTAGTCCTGCCACAAGTGACGCACAATCCACAACTTTACATCACAGCTTCATCAGAAATGGCACACCTCTTGACGGGAGATTAACCACAACCACAAACTTAGTCCAATTAGCAGAAGATAACGAAGTTAAATTACAGAGAAATATTTCATACCAATATGAGTATTACAGTAACAGCACCACAATCACTGTACGTCTTCATTTCCATTTAATGGTAATGAATTAAACCAGCAATTGGAACGATCTGGAAACGATTAACTGTCCACAACAAGAGAAAGCCAACCAAGTGTGGCATGCTGTATGTTACATATGGCAATGAAACCCCACATTTAATTATCAACTTGAACCCACCAAAAATAGTTAATGTAAAACAGACTATTAAGAGTAAATAATCATTTTCATTATTAAACTTCACCATACCAAACATGAAACAAATAACATTGTTTAATAAACTAGAAGACAACATCTACAAAATGGCCAACAAACAAATAAATGTATATACTAAAGCATATAACTGTGTGCACATGCATGAGTAAATGCTGACTTAAAACTAATGTTAAAATAGATATTCAGAGTCAAAACTAAAGCCTCTGAGTATACAAGGTCATCAAAAAAAACCCCAAACCAAATAAAAATGCACACTGTGTACTTGGGCCAGAAGTGAGAAACATGATGTTAAGGGAGTCTTTTACAGACATTTAATCATCTACCCTAACTATCTGTCAATCTGGATCTGCAGTAAATAGGTGATTCCAGGTATATTTATCAAACTTTTTAAATCTTACAGAAGAAAGCTTACATCAATCAAACACCAGTGCAAAACAGAATCTACTGCTACGTGCACATTAAATGGCCTAATCAGGTGGAAGTGTGGGTTTCTGTGAAAGCTGTGATGTCTGAGGTGGTCTGTCTCATTTAAAAAAACAATAGCACCATCACCTTTAGCAGAAACCATAAGCTTAAACTGATATACAGGAGTGAGAGCCAGACGCTGTGGGACCAGTGGCCAACCTGGTGGTCCCCGAGCCTCCCAGTGAGCGCGTTCAGAGCACTGGCACCTCCCAGGGGAGCGGGGAGGAAGCCACACCTCGCTCGCACTGTTGCCATGCCGACTGCTTCAGCTCTACGTACCATTCCACATCACCCAGGCTTTGGTAAATGTAGCTGGTCGCTGTTAGTTGGTTGCAAGGGGAAAAGAGAATTCGAGTTAATATCACAGTCTTTATTCATGTGAACACTTCCATTACCCACCCAGTCCCAACTCTGCACTTATAACCCATCACCACCTACCCATATAACCAAAACTTAATTGTACGTAGCAACATAGGATGCATTTTATATGTTCAGGTGAGCAGACAGTTATGGTGCTCTTACTACCAACCATGACTGATGAAACTGAAAAATGGTTTAAAGTAGACAAATCAAGCAAAATAGCACTCTGATTGACAACCAAAAAAAAAAAAAGCGCGCACTACATAGATAAGGTCAATAACATACAGCTTATTCACTCATGACAAGCGATTAAATGATAAAAGACAAGTCTGTGGAAGTGTGAGTTTGTAGTCACAAATAATATAGACATTTAAGAAAATAATTCAACTACAATACTTACTTTTTTCCTCTGATCTGCCTTAAATGATGAAAGACATTGATGACATCTCTTATTCGACGTGGTGCTTCTTCAATCTTCGAGGCCAGATTAATACAGGCCATGGCAACAATCTGAATAAAAGTGAGGTAATAGTTTGCGATCAAGACAAAATAAAATGCTGCAGATTTCAACAACAAATGATTTTGCATGTACTCTTACAGATTAATAAATTACTAATGTTAAGGTGGAACAAAGAAACCCTATTTGAGTTGATTTACACATTGTTTTAATCACAATGGTTGAATTCCTCATTTAGGCAGTGGCACGGTGATCTTTGTTTGTTTTTATTTAATATTGTATCAGCAGCTGTTAACGACAAGAGCCAGGTTAGACTATACTGAATGCTTACAATTTTATAGCCATATACGTAGTTTCGGTCAATAATTCTTACTATGGGTGAAATAGCAAATTGGCTTATTAAACGCTAACCACAACGTGGAAAATATATTTAAAAACGCAAACTAGGACGATTAATGGACTTCCACGCGGTGAGCATGGACTGCTAGTTCCTGTAACATGGCTGCTGCGGCGTTAACGTTCAGGTTACGTACACGCAGGCTGGGCCTAAAAGCTCATAGCGATATAACAACGTCTTACCTCAAACTTGTCTTTCACAAATGACTTGGAGTAGAAGAAGCGGTGAAAAAGAACCTGTCCGGTCGCCATGGCCACCTGTAATACAAGTCAAAGCTCATAGTTTATCAAGATTCATATTCAACGCTCACATTCAAGCCTCAAATTCAGCGGCCGCCATTTTGTTTTTGTTTAAAACTAGACGAATCGCGTGGTGTTACCGCTAAAACGGCTAAAGTCAAAACAGAAGTGCTTAAAACTACTACGTACTCAAAACTACATATCCTACCAATGGAAGCATAGACAATCATTTCAATTTTATCCGTAATTAAACGCTTACGTAAGGGCGTAGTTGGTCAAGCTACTTAGCTTAGCTACGCTAGCCAGCATAGCTAACTTACAGGCCTAGCCGGGTTTTTCCCACCCGTGTACACACTGATCCCGCCTCCTGCGCTGCAATTGGCTCAAACCGGTTCAATTTGAACCTTCTTATTGTCCGATTGGTTGGCCGCTCTTAGGTAATGTTTATTATCCAATCACATCGTAGAAGACAATGATCGTCTTAAATCTAGTAGAAAAAAGTCGGTGTCCTACAGGGCCAACTAGACCATAGCGACACGTTTTATCTTTCACCAAAACAGCAATCAAATGTAAATGTTCAATCGAGGTTGAGTTACAATAACGTACCTGTGGTAACCGTAGAAGAATGCCGGCGGACTGGATGAGCTCACAGCCCAGAATGCGCAGGTCAGTCTCGGTGTGTAGGTCCAACCCGTCCAACATAGACGGAGTGGAAGAGAGTTTCTCCTCGGGAATTAGAGAATTGTCGATGGTGAGGAACACTTCAGAATAAACTTTATCTCCGATTAGAATGCCCTCACTATTCGGAGCGTTGTTTGTTGCTGTAGTGGCCGCCATCGCCGTCTCATCCGAGTACA